>PVJL010005039.1:0-116034 GCA_004026885.1 Lyroderma lyra
TCTTGAACTTGGGGTTCCAGATCTTTCCATAGGTTTGGAAAGTTCTCATCTACTATTTGTTTGAGTATGTTCTCTGTAGAATGCTCTACCCCTTCTTCTATTCCTATTATCCTGATGTTGTTTTGTCTCATGGAGTCAGATAGTTCTTGTAGAGTTCTTTCAATCCTTTTGGTTCTATATTCCCTCTCTTCCTCTTTCTGAGCTGTTTCCATGTTCTGATTTTTGATAATCACTAATTCTTTCCTCCATCTGGTTGCCCCTGTTTCCTATGGCAGTTACTTTGTTTCTCACTTCCTTTATTGTATTATTTATCTCTAGGATTTCCATCTCAATCTTCCTTATGTTTTGAATTTCTTTGTTAAATTGTTCCTTTTGTTCATAGAGTTCCTTTTTTATGTCATTCATCTCCTTTTTTGTGTTGTTTATCTGAACCATGGTGCTCTACCAGTATGTTTTCATTTCTCTCAGAACCTTTAGAATGGCTACTTTAAATTCTCTGTCACTTAATTCAGAAACTTCTAGGTCTAAGAAGCTGTTTTGATAAATTTCCTGTTCTTTCTGAGGAGTTTTAGTTTTTAAGGAATTCATCCTGTCTGCTGGGTTCTTCCTCTTTGACATGAGGGCGTTATGTTCAGTAGTGCCCAGGAGCCCAGATTGGTACTTTTGTGGTGTCTTGCTATAGGGCAGACATGAGGTGGCACTGGGGGGCAAGTTTTGGGAGAGAGAGGGGTTGTTATTTCTTATTTCTGGTCTCCTGCTACGTTTGGAGGCGGTACGCATCTATCATGGTCTCTCTGCTTCCTGTAGTTAGTTAGTTGGTTGGGGAGGCTGTAGGAAAGGGGAGAGGCACACTGGAGCAGCTCCACCTTCTACACTATGCTGGGGAAGCTGGGTGATGGGTGATGCATGATGCGGGCCAAGGCTGCTCCTGCTGGCTTGGGCGAATGCTATCAAATCCACCTTTCTTCCCTGGCCTGCTTCTGCGGCCAAATGTTGGGGCAGATTCTGCGGGCCCGCACTGCTTTTAGGACCCAGGGGCACGCAAGCAGGTGTGCGCAGAAGTCCGAAGCTGTGGGTCTGACCCCGAGTAGGAAGGCAGCTGGCCTGGGAATGGGAACCGCAGCCCCGTGCTGGAGCCGCGCACGCCCTCGTGACAGCCAGTCCACCTCTGCAGCGGGCCCCAACGGGAGCCTGTGCAGTGGCGGGGACCAGGAACCACAGCCCTTCGCAGAATCCACGCACATGCACGGTGGGTCCCAAGGGAGCCTAGAGCCAAGGTGTCCTCTCTACAGTTCAGAGTCCTCGCTCAGCGGTGCACTCAAGAGTTCCATAGGGTGGCTCCCAAGCTCTGTTCCCAATTCACCGCTCCAAATTTCAGTTCCCCAGCCTAGCTCCCCACTGGATTCCCACTGTTCTGCCCTGTTACTAGGGCTTTTCCTCTTGTTGCGTCTTGGCCTCTCCCCTCCCATGCACTGCTGTCAGCTGTGATGGGGTCCTGTTGCGGTCCGTCTTTGCTCCCTCCCCTCTCCCACTCGCCACTCGCCCCCTTCTCTCCAACCTTTAGGTGTTTACTTGCAATGTGTGGATTTCTCAGTTGCAGTTTTTGTCACCCATGGTCCTCTTTCTTGGCTCCTGGGTGGCCGTTCAATTGTGTTTTCTGGGAGAGGCTTTAGGGACCACCTCTCCAGTCGCCATCTTGTCCTCCTCTTCCCAAGTTTTTGTATGAACATATGTTTCATTTTTCTTGGGTATATACCTATGATTGGAGAAGTGGTTGATGTGGTAACACCATATGTAAATTTTGGAAGAACTGCTAGACTGTTTTCCAAAGCAGCTGTACAATTTTAAATTCCCACCAGCAAGTATAAGGTTTCTAATTTCTCCATATTCTCACCAACATTTTTTATAGCCTCTGTTTTATCATAGCCATCCTTTTTGGGTTATGATGTGAAATAGTATTTCACTGTGGGTTTACTTATGATCTTGACTAATGAAGTTACAAGTTTATTGTTTTGTTTTTATAGAAATAAAATATAGAGTGATTATTCACATCATTCTATGTTCTTTAGCTTTAGTTTGATCAGTTCTTATTAAAAATTCTGAACTAAGAGCAATCTATGTATGAGGGCTGCCCGGAAAAAAATCCAACCATAATGCATCTATTTTTTATATTACATGACTGGATACTTTTCAGATAGCCCTCTTATATCTGATTTATCTATAAGAAATATCTGAGCTTAGGGTAAGAAAGAACTTGTTCACATTGCAATTTCAGAAAAGGTCAGAAATGATAGATTTGTTTACATCAATTGTAGAAACTGATCATTTTAAAAAATAATTTTCCTTACATTTTTCTTCTCTAAGAATAGCCTTCCTTTATCCTGCATGAGGAAATTGTTTTAATGTTAATGACTATTAGTCTAGATATTCAGGGAAACTCCACTGAAGCATTGTCATGTGAGTGAGGAAGAAACTTTCCTCTACCCTCAAGGTTCTTTTGTTCGGTACAATAAGCAAACAGACATGAGACAGATTAGTAAGAGAAAATAACCAAATTTAATATGTGCATACATATGTATGGGAACCCCACTGTACATGAGAGAGTTAGAGATCCCACATATATGAGAGGTTCAGAGATAGATAGTGAAGGGGGAATTGAGTTGTACAAGATACTCTGAGCTAGGGATGAGGTAATGCACCTTGGGGGCTTCAAAGGGTTTTGCAGGATGGTAAAAAGAGCAGATGTTTAAAAAATAGAAGTTTTCCCTGCCCTGAAGATAGGTCAAAAGAGGTTATGTCTGGTAATCTCTTATGGGCAAGACCACTAATTCAAGTTCTTCTAGGAAGTTAAGGGAAGTGCAAAAGTTTATGTTGCCTTTAGCTTAAAACAGTTTGCATACCACAAAGGCACATCTTGGGGTGACTCTTCCGAACCTCCATAGTTAGCTGACAGAAAACTAGAATTTCTTGGACGCCTAGAAATGATTTCACAGGGATAAGTACTCTAGTTAAATTTTTACGTTAGGGCTATTACCCATCCCTAGCTTTAATATAGTCACAAGGGTAAGAGCTTGGCACTCAGGGAGAGGGGAAACAGACTGCTGCCTAAGTGCCTAACACCATTTTCATAGGAGTAATTTTCTAGGTGGTAAGAGATGTTTGTCTCTTACAACTTTGATGAGAGTCAGATAGGAAAAAGGAAAAAAATAACAAAAAAAGAAAAAAACTCTTCTAAGAATTCATACTTATATACCATGTGGCTCAAAAAACTCTTAAGACAAAAATTTAGTTTCAAGTAGTTCCAGATTTTTAGTTATATTATTGTCAGACAAAATTGACTTAAGTCATAATAGAGGGTCAACACATTTATTAAAATGTTCAAAACTATTATTGCAATTGTATGTTAGCAAATGTGTAAAAACACTCCCCACTGAATAAAAAAAGAGCTTAAAAGAAATGAGCCAATATTTTATCAGTAGAGTTTTTTGGTAGGACTTTGGGTTATTAAAAATTGCTTTTCTTTGATGTTTTTTATATTTTCAACATTTTAATAATGAGTACTTACAGTGAAGAAAAGTATCTGTCTTACAGTTTAGTAGCCACTGAATATCTGCAGTTTAAATAGAATTTCTTGAAAAACTCAGCCATACATTTGTTTGGTGGTAAGAGATAATGTGGTAGGCTATTTTCCTGAAGTTTCTAACTGAAATTGTAGACTTAATGCATGAGGAATAGACATTTTAAAAGAGAAAAGTAAAACAAAACCACACATACAATGTTGTTGGTTCTTTTGAATAATGGAAGAACCTCTTGAAACATTAAAAAGAAAATTAGATGATATATCTAATTTTAAAAAATTTTGTCATGCATTAATAGCCTTTCTTAATGTGGAGCACATTGGCATTGTGTTAGTTTCTTCAGGTTGTTTTCTCCATATTTTTAAACTTTGTTCATTGTACTAATAATGTGAATCTCTAAATACTATCCAAAAAATATAGAGAAAGTTACACAGGAATTTTATGATGCTAAATTACAAATTAGGATATTATTAAATTTCTGAATTAGCAGTTAACAGTTCTCTTACCTTTGATCCATTTTTACTTATTTCCAGCTTAATGTAAAATTTATATGAAAGTGCAAAGGGCCAAAAGGAGGCAGGATGTTTTGAAGAGCTTTACAAAAATCAAGGAGATATCAAGATTTAGTATGAATTTACATGATACAGACTTTATAGTATTGGTATACAATTAGACAGAACAATGGAATAGAACTAGAAATATACATATGTGTTTATGGATTTTTGATTTACAATAGAAGTGGTACATACTCTAGACAGTGGAGAAAGGGTAATCTTTTTTGTAAGTTGGCAGGACAGTTGGATATCTGTTTCTCTCTGTGTCTCTCTTTCTCTTTGTCCCTCCCCCTTCCCATCTCTCTTCCCCTTTCCCTCCTAATTCACTTTCTCTTTTTGTCTCCCTTTCTCCCCCCAGCCCTTCCTCTGCCAATGGGGGAAGATATTTCCAACACATACACTTGACAAAGTGCTCATATCCAGAATACATAAATAAGTATAAAATGATGCCGAAAAGGTGAAACAATCAGCAATAAATAAAAAGTAGGCCAAAAGAGAATATGCAGGTGGTTATTAAACACATGAAAAGATGCATATTAAAAATCCAATGTGATACCACATAGCCACTGGAATCAGTCAAAAAAGACTGACAAATCAAACAGACTGATATTATTAACAGATATAGAGGATACACAGTAGAGGCTGATCCGTGAGAGTTATCACCAAGATCCCTGTTCTTTTGTCTGCTATTTGGGTTCTGCGAAGAGAGGCATCAGCAGAAAGTCAGAGAATAAAAGTAAGTGATATCAGGTTAGGGTATTTATTTTCCTTAACTCATTCCCTGCTAAGTCACATTGATTGGTTGCCTCCCTGTCTCCAGGGCCACAGTTTCTATGAAGGGCACTCTGTATAGTTATTCTTTCTAAGTTTTGGTTACCACTTTCAGATTCTTCTTTGGTTCAAGGGTTGGCAATGACTCCTTGCTGTTGCTATCCCCAGGGAATTGCACTCTGTAATTTTCCCTATTCTGTCCAAATCTTTGTAAAAGACCTTTTATTCAACTCTTAACCTAATAAAAATACATTGTTTCCTGCAAGGACTTTGATACTTTGTGATACAAAAAATGAGCATTAAGGACAGTTTTTTTGTCTGTGAAATTTTTTGTTGTCAGGATTCTTTTCTACAGTGTAAAATGTTTAGCCACATCCCTGTCCTCTACAAACTAAATTCCAGTAATACTTCTGCAATAATGGTAACTAAAAACATCTTCAGACATTGCCACCTTTTTCTTAGGGTCACAGTTGTCCTTGATTGAGAAGCATGGTTTAGACATTTAGTTAACCTCACATTACATATTATTTTATTTAGAAAATATTTACTGAATGTTTACTAAATGTAACTCATTGTTCGAGGGAGTGAATTAAACATCTCAACTTATGCATACAGTTATACAATAAATTTTGGTATATTTATATAATGAAAATTACTATGGTAGCATTTAAAATGATGGTGAAATTAGTATTTATGACAGAAATATATCCATAAACTATTAAATTAAAAACAGATTACAAAGAAAAAAGGAAACAAAGCAGACTACAAAATATATATACAGTGACATTCTTTGTTTAAAAAAGTAATCCATTTAATAAGTGCATTTTATACATAGAGAAAAATATGGATGGATAGGCACTGAACTGTTAATTACGGTTCTCTCCATGTGACAGAATTTTGGAGGTTCCTATTTTCTGAATATTTTTATGTATTTCCTAAGGTTTTTTACATTGATATATGATTATAAATATGAAAAAGGAAACACTAAGTCTTTACTTTCAAACTTTATTTAAAATCTTAACATATCCATATACATAAATAATCAAATTATAGATTAGAAAGAGACTAGTGCCAAAAAATGAATTTAAAAATGCCATGACCTTTTAGGCAGTTTGAGATTATTTGTAGCTGGAGAGATTAAGGTGGATTACCTAGAGGAGGTAATGGTTGATATAGACTGAAAAATAGACCCGGAAAAGTAAGTTTTTGGGAAGAAGGGATAAAGTAGCATAGAAGGTGGAGTACAGATGTAGAAAAGTACAAAATATTGAGATAATTTAGTTTTGGAATGAGAATTTCTCTCCAGTTTTGTATTTTATATTTGTTTTAAAACTATCCTTTTTTCCCCTAAAGGTTTGAGATTGAAATTGAACCCATTTTTGCAAGTTTGGCTTTATATGATGTCAAGGAAAAGAAAAAGGTAAAGTTATATAATTTAAACATAAGCTTTTGTCCCAATCATAGTTTCAGAAACCTGATTTTAGTTGTTATATAGGATATAAGTAATGATTTTTTGAGAATTATTAAACATACATCTTTTTTTAAAAGGGAAATAGAAATTTATTAAGACTGTTAAATATTTTGTTACTGTGAAATAATTTAGTTGATACCTAGTTTTCGTTTCATTGAAAGAATTCCAAAAGCCAGTTGCAGGGGCAGCTTTCTTTTAATTTAAGTAGTAGAAAAGATAATACAAGAAAAATATTTTTAGGCAATGTATAAAAGAATAATGATAACAGTGAATTTTTGTTGACGTAATTTTCAAGTGCTAACTAGATAAAAGATCATTCATGTATATTTTAAATATTCTGTCTTAAATACTGATTTAGTTTACCCTTTGCATTAGGTTATTTCATACAGCATTTCTTAATTTAATATTCTAAGCCCAAGGTGTAATAGAAACTTGAAGTACCTTCAGTGACTTCTGCTGTCAACATATTATGGTTTTCTGCAATGAAACTAACTCTGCTCTGTCAGTTTTGAAAAACTGCTTAGCTATTATTTATATAATTTTTTAAAGGTTTAATTTGGGGCAATTTATGTCAATGATAATTTCTTTGTATGCTTCATTAGAGGTTACATTTCTAATCAAAGGAGTTTGAGATACACTTCTATAGAATATGTTTATTGTATTATATTTCCCAAATTGTTTGCACATTTTTTTTCTTTGATTTAGACACATTGGTCAGGGAAATGTGTGATAAACTATATTTTATAGTATAACTTTTAAAAAACCTTTTATTTTTTTCCAATTTTATTTGACATACAATATTATATTGGTTTCAGCATAGTGATGAGACATTTATGTAACTTACAGTCTTCATTCCGATATTTCTTATGCTGTACTTTATATATACCTATGACTGTTTGGTGACTATGACATTGTACTTCTTAATTGCTTCTCCCTTTTTCACCACCCCTTCAGCTCTTTTTCCATCACTCCCACAAATCTAGTACCCATCTGACACCACACACAGTCATTGCAACATTATTGACCGTGTTCCCATGCTGTACTCTACATCTGTGTAACTATTACTTTATAACAACCAAACTGAACTTCCCAATTCTCTCCCCTTATTTCACCCCCTTTTTCAACAAACTGACTGTTCTCTGTATCTATGAGTTTTCCTGTTCCAGTTGTTTATTATCTTCTTTGGATTTCTCTTCTAAGCGAAGTGAATTTGCGTCTGTCTTCCTCTGTTTATGTGTTTTGATTTAAATCTTGAATATGTATAACTTGAAAGCAACTGTTGATAGACATGTAGCCATTGCCATTCCATCATTTATAATTTTCGCTTTTTCCTATCTTAAGGTCCCTCTAACATTCCTTGTAGTACTGGTTTGATGGTGATGAATTCCTTTAGCTTTTTCTTGTCTGGGAAGCTCATTATCTGTCCTTCAATTTTGAATGCTAGCCTTGCTGGATACATTAATCTTGGTTGTAGATCCTTGGTTTTCGTCATGTTGAATATTTTCTGCCAATCCCTCTGGCCTGCAACGTTTCTGATGAAAGATCAGCTAAGAGTTGTATGGGTGCTCCTTTATAGGTTACTACTTGCCTTTCTCTTGCTGCTTTTAAATTTTCCTCTTTGTCTTTAATTTTTGCCATTTAATTATGATGTATCTCAATGTGGCCCTGTTTGGTTTTATTTTGTTGGGACTCTCTGTGCTTCCTGGGCCTGTGTGTCTATTTTCTTCACCAGGTTAGGGAAGTTTTCAGTCATTATTTCTTCAAGTAAGTTCTCAATCCCTTGCTGTTTCTCTTTTCCTTTGGGTATTCCTATGATGCGAATATTGTTAGGCTCATTGTAGACCCAGAGGAATCTTAAGCTATCCTCATTTTTCTGGATTCTCTTTTCTTTTTGTTTTTCCAGTTGGGTGTTATGTGCTAGCTTCTCTTCCAATTCACTGATTTGCCCCTTTGCTTCATCTAGTCTAGAGATTCCTTCTATTCCATTTTTCATTTCCTTTATTGTAGTCTTTCTTTCTGTCTGGTGTCTTTTAATGGATTCTGTGTCTTTCTTTATGCTTGCTATCACTCTGTTGAAATTATCACTAATTTCTCTGATCATTTTTATAACCATTGTTTTGAGCTCTGTCTCCCATAAGTTGCCTGTTCCCAACTCGTTTACTCTGATTTTCTGCTATTAACTTTCTTTTGAGCTGTATTGCTTTGTTTCCTCATTCTGGCAGCCTCTGTAGACATTCTGCTTCTTAACCTGACACTTGCTGCTGCAGTTTCTTTGGGGCTCCCTGCTGATACTGGGAGGAGGTCGGGGAGCAGAGTCTGTAAGGGAGGGTGGGGAGGATGATTAGTGCCTTTGTTTCCCACCTGTCACTGAGAGCAGGTGCATGGGTTAGTGCGGGCTCATGCTTTTCTGTATTGGTTTGCTGGGAGGTCTCGGTCCTGTGTTTTGGGATCAGGTGTGCTGTATGCTGGTCTTTCAGACAGTGTTGGTTGTCAGCTGAAAAATGCACCTACTGTCCCCTCTCTCCTCCTTCCTGGGCCAGAGCAAGGTCAGGCGGAGGCTCCTTACTGCCTGCTCCCGCTCTTCTGGGAACCGAGTGAGGTCAGGCTGCCATGTCTAGCTGCACCAATGCCTGTACCCCCTGGGGTCAAAGCAAGGACTGGTTGTGGTGTCTCACAGCCCCAGCCTCTGTGCCTCTTTTTCTGTGTCCCTTGGACCAAGTGAGGTCCGGAATGCTCACCTGCTGCCTTCTTCCTCCTCCCTCCCCAGCTGTAGAATTTCAAGCTGGGACCCATGCACCTTCAGATCTCTACACTTTCCCTTTTTACCCCCTCCGTTTGTTCCTCTTTGCCCAGCTGCAGGAACTTTGATGTGACCTACCTAGGTCTCTTAGCTGTGTTTGTGCATTGTGTAGGGAATCCTTAGTTGAGTTATAGATGTTTTATTTGTTGTGATCTCTAGGGGAGCTTTTCAGAGGTCCCTCTCACACTGTCATTTTGTTGCCTCTCTCCTGATAGCATGTTTTAATATCTGTAATATTTTTATGATTTTTTTGAGTTTCTATAAAAATGTACAGATTTAAAATTTTAATATATGATTGTCTTTTTCAGATTTCAGAAAACTTTTATTTTGACCTTAATTCTGAGCAGATGAAAGGATTGTTACGTCCACATGTACCACCTGCTGCTATTACCACTCTGGCAAGATCAGCTATTTTTTCTATCACTTATCCTTCTCAAGATGTTTTTCTTGTAATAAAGGTGGGAATAATGTTAAATGTATTTGTTTATTTATGTAATGGCTGTGTACTTGTCTTCTTATCAAGCTTTTTAAGGGCAAAGATTTTACCTTATTTTTTCATCTTAATAGTCCTTATTAACACAATATTGGACATGCACTATAGGTGCTACCAGAGTTTTCTTGAGCTGAGGGTTATATTAGTCAGGGTTTTCCATAGAAACAAACCAATAGGATGGACACACACACACACACACACACACACACACGTGCTCATGTGATTGTGGGGGCTGGCAAGTCCGAAATCTGTATGGCAGGCTGGCAGGCTGGAAATTCAGGTAAGAGTGCGTGTAGTGTGGAGTTTGAATTCCACAGGACACCATACTTGAAACTCAGGCAAGGTTTCTGTGTTGTAGTCTTGAGAATTCCTTCTTTGAGAAACCTCAGTCTTTGTTCTTATGGCCTTTATCTATTTGGATGAGGCACATCCACAATAAAGAGGGTAATATGCTATACTCAGAGTCTACTGATTTAAATGTTAATCACTTATAAAAAATACCTTCATAGCAACATCTAGTCTGGCATTTGATCAAACTACTGGGCCTTGTAGCCTAGCCAAATTGACTTACAGAATTAATCATCACAGGAACTATACTATGGTTTTATCACTCAGTTCCTAAAAGATATAAATACTGAAATCTAAATCATTGAGGTTTTGGAGCATTATGGTTTGACTGTCAGCCAATTAAAAATAAGGATCACAAATTCTAACATTTGAATATTACTAAGCTACATAGTTTGGGGTAACTTAAAGAATAATTTACCTTAAATTGACCTTGACTTGGGAGTAGCCTAGAATACATTCCTTAAATCATTTTGTCTTTATTTATATAAAGTTACCATAAAAAGGTAATGAATTTTATAATAAGATTGTAAAGGTGATCTTCATGAAATGAATCCTATTTACCCATAGGAATAATGTCCTAATTTGTGGACATATTCCTATGAATTCAGGTTAAAATAAATCTTAGTTACAGTGAACAGTCCTAACCAGCAAAGATTTAGTAGAAGATGTCTTCAGAAACTCATTTAAAGAGGAAAGTTAAGTTCTAGGTATTAATACAATTGACAACTATAGTAAATAGCTACTTTACATGGGAAAATAGTAAGTTTTAATAAAATAGAACATATTTGAAGGAATGAGCTGAAAAGATAGAGACACTGGTTGGAATATTAGCTGCTTGGAAATGAGATTATCTAGTGACAAGAATCAAATAGTTCATTTTTAACTTGTTTACAAGTGAGTTTTAGTATAATATACATAAGATATGCAAATTTTAAGTGTACATAGGATATACAAGTTTCAAATGGAAAAAAAAATATACCTGTGTAATGTTCATTTCATTGGATTGCTTTTATTTTATTTTAGTGATTTATGAGCTCTTTATATATCCATCATTCACTAATTTCAAGTATCAAGTTTATTATGTGCTAAATTCCTGTATACACTTGATTTGGTTTCTGAACTTTTGTTCTAGTTATATTTCATTTTTAAAACCATTAAAAATTGTATAGGGGTAAAGTGAAACATTTTGGAGAAAAATTAGAAACTGTTTTATTGACCACTAAAAAGTATTATTTTGTGAGTTGTCTTTTTTTAATTGTAATTTTGTACCTTGTTAATTATATTAAATGGAGATGAATTTACAGCTGCTTTTATTGGTATTTTAAATTGTAAAATACACATAACAAAATTTATCATCTTTATCATTTCTGTGTGTATAGTTCAGTATTAAGTGTCTTCACATTGTTGTGCAACCAATCTCTAGAAATTTTATTGCAAAGCCAAAATTCTTGATATACATTAAACAACAACTCATTTTCTTTTCTTCTGAGCCTCTGCCAACCACCATACTCTGTTTCTATGAATTTGACTATAGAAATTTCGTATGAATGGAATCATACAGTCTTTTTGTGACTGACTTATTTTTCTTAGCATAATGTCTTCAATCCACCTCCCCCCATCCCTTTTTAAAGGCTGAATACTAGTTTCTTGTGTGCGTGTGTGTGTGTGTGTGTACACACCACATTTTGTTATTATCGCTCATATATTGGTGGGCACTTGGGTTGCTTCCATCTTTTGGCTGTTGTGAGTAACGCTGCTATGAACCTGGGCGTACAAATGACTCTTTGTCCCTGCACTCAATTCTATAGGATATATACCCAGAAATAGATTTCCTAAATTATATAGTAAATCTATTTTTAATTTTTGCGGAACCATTATACTGTTTTCCACAGCAGATTATCATTTTACATTTTCACCAGTGGTTCACAAGGGTGCCAATTTTTCCATAGTCTTGCCATTTGTTATTATTTATTTTTATAGTAGCCATCCTGATTGGTGTAAGCTGATACCTTATGTGGATTTGATCTGCATTTCTCTAATGATTACTGATATTAAGCATCTTTTCATGTGCTCGTTACAGCCATTTGTGTATCTTCCTTGGAGAAAGGTCTATTCAAGTCCTATGCTCATTTAAATTTCAGATTGCTATTGTTTTTTTGTTGTGTTGTAGGATTTCTTTTTCTATTCTAGATGTTAACTCCTTATAAGATAGATGATTTCGCTCATTCCATAGGTTGCCTTTTCATCCTGTTGATTGTGTCCTGTGATGTACAAAAATTTTAAACTTTGTTATAGTCCAGTTTGTCTATTTTAACTTTAGTTGCCTGTTCTTTTTGGTGTCAAATCCAAGAAAACATTGCCAAATTCAATGTCATGAAGCTTTTAAAAAATCTTTTAACAATTTTGTATTTTTAGGTGTATATTTAGGTCTTTGATCCATTTTGAATTAGTTTTTGTATATGATATAAGGTAGTGATCTAACTTTATTCTTTTGCATTTGGATAGTCAGTCTTGGCTTTTTTTTTATTTGTTTTTTGTTTTTTGTTTTTTTTTTCTACATGGGTAGTTCCCTGGCTGGGAATCGAACCCAGGCCGCAGCGTTGACAGCGCCAGTGCCAAAGCCTTAAGCCACTACACCATCAGGGAACTCCCAGGTTTTTTTTTAACACCATTTGTTGAAAAGACTGTTCTTTCCCCATTGAATGGTCTTGGCACCCTGTTGAAAATCATGTAACTATATATATGAGGGTTTATTTCTGGGCTCCGTTCTGTTTCATTGATCTATATAAATATCTTTATGCCAGTACCACACTGCTTTGGTTACTGTAGCTTTGTATTACATTATAAAATCAAGAGGTATGAGCTTTCCAACTTTGTTCCTTTATTAAAAAAAGTTTGTTTTGACTATTTAAAGTTCTTTATGATTCTATATTAATTGTAGGGTGAATTTTTCTATTTCTGCAAAAAATTATTGGACTTTTGATAGGGATTACATTAAATCTATAGATTGCTTTGGGTAGTATTGACATCTTAACTATATTAGGTCTTCCAATCTGTGAATATGGGATATCTTTCCATTTTTTGGTATTTTCTTTCATTTATTCAACCCATTTATAGTTTTCAGACTATAAAATTTTCATCTTCTTGGTTAATTCATCAGTATTTTATTCTTTTTGATGTTATTGTAAATGGAATTATTTTCTTAATTTACTTTTTGAATTGTTCATTGTTAATATCTAGTGATTTTTGCATGCTTTGTATTCTGCAACTTTTGCTGAATTCATTGATTAGTTCTAAAGGATTTTTGTGGAATATTAGAGTTTTCTATCCAAAAGATCATGTTATCTGTGAACAGAGATAATTTTACTTCTTTTTTTTACAATATGGATGATTTTTATTTTTTTTTCTTGCTTAATTGATCTGGCTCAGACTTCTAGTACTATGTTGAATAGAACTGACAAAAGTGAGCATCCTCATCTTAGTGGAAAAGCTTTTTAGTCTTTCACTGAATATGATGTTAGCTCTGGGCTTTTTATATTTGGCCGTTATTATGTTGAGATTGCTTTCATCTATTCCTAGTTTCTGTCATTGAATTTATTTAGTCCAGTACTTTTTCAGTGTTAATCGAGATGATCATGTGTTTTTTTTTTACTGTCATTCTATTAATGTGGTGTATTACATTGATTAGTTTTTATATGTTACATCATCCTTGCATTCCAGGCTGATTGCTTTTTTTTTAAGCTTAATTAATCTTTACTGTTTTTTCTTTGACAGCTAGAAAAAGTCCTACAACAAGGAGACATTGGAGAGTGTGCAGAACCATATATGATTTTCAAAGAAGCAGATGCCACCAAGGTAGATTGTCATGCCTCTCATTTCCCCCACTTTTGTATTTATTGGCCATCACTTCCCATTCTTCCCGAATCCCCAAACTCAACCCTGAATAACCTTTAATCTTCCAAATTATAATTTAGGAGAATACTACATAAAGCATGTTAAAGATTTTTACTACTAATTAGTTATTTTATGGCCCATCCACTTTCTTACTTTCTTCTTTATTTCCTTTGTCACGTAGCTTGTGTCATGTGCTTCACTATTCTTTAAAATGTCTCTCACTCCCAAACTAATTAACTCTTTAAATTTTTTTTCTTGAAGAGAAGTAAATTAATTCAGTTTAATTTCTAAATAATTACATTTTTCCTATATTTGCAAAATGGTGATATTGATGGAACTTATAGCAAAACAAAATTATTCTAGGCCTCTGTCTAGCTGCAGATAATTAAGGAATGTGATAACAATAGAAAATATAATCCTGTATTCCTATCAAGTGGCTCATTTCTAGACTTTGAATAAACTTATAAAACAAAAATAATTGGTCAACAATAGTTACCAAATTTCAGGCACCCTGAGTTAGCTACAAGAATAACAGGTGATGTTGGGTATTTGAACACATGATTTAATATTTGAAATAGCTAAAAGAGATATGCTTGGGGAATACTGGACAAATCACCACAATCTAGAAAATATTTTGCTTTCTGTTTTTCTGTAAATCAGAACAAGAACTAAGCTTTTCCTGCTAATACAGGTAGATGCGAGGTCATGGTACTCTTCTTTAATTGCTGGCTATCTGGTTGAAATCAGGTTAAAGTATTCTGGCTTTCCCCGGTTGTCATATTGCAAATTAAATTAGCTCTGTTATATGGAGCTCATAGGTATAATAGCAGCTTATTCTAGTCTTTCCTTGTGTATTTGCATAAGCTGATAAAATTAAGTGTATTTAATATCTGGGCTCTTAAAGGAAGAACCTATTTCAAAGTATAAGGCATGTAGCAATAAACAGTGCTGCCATTTAGCTCCATCTTTTCCCGGCCCTAAGTCCTAAGTTAGGGTATTGTCATTAGAGTATACCTCATCAACATACTGTATGGGAAGAGTTATGTGACATATTTGGTGTAGGTTTTCACTCTTGGACCATTTATTGGTTGGTTATTGCAAGCCACCATAGTATTTGTTTTAGGAATAGCCTAAAAGTTGAGCCAGCCTCAGGATGTCTTCCAGATAGTCATATACTCTTTGTACCATTACTCCTTTTCCAGGGTTTAGTCTTCTTGTAATATTTCTTTATTCTGCTTCCTTTATTAGAACTCTAGGCTTATTATTGGCCTATTTGTGTCTCTTACTCCTACCTCATGGTTGCCATAAGTTATGGATTATTTCAAATTAGTTCAACTGCTTCTGTCTTTAGAATACTAAAATTTAGCCGTCATAACCTAGAATATTTTGCAGTTTGCAGTTGCTGACTAGAGCATAGTAATATTTTCTTTCATAAAATAATACTTGTAGTACATAAACATGTTTGACATTTGCTCTCCTTTCTTTTCTCCAGTGATGAGATAATCACAACATTTCAAAGACTTACTCTGAACATACATTTGTAGAACAGATTGAGGTTGTTCAGTGGTTAAGATAATATACTGTTAATCAATCTCTGAAAGGTACAGATTGTTTTTCCATCTTTGCTGAGAAGTGAGAATTGTTAACCTCTTTATTATGAAATAGCCTTTAATTCACTTCTTTTGAGCATAATCATATAATGTATTAAGTTTTGTTTTACAGAATAAGGAAAAATTGGAGAAGCTGAAAAGTCAAGCCGAACAGTTTTGCCAAAGACTTGGGAAATATCGAATGCCTTTTGCTTGGACTGCAATCCATTTAATGAATATCGTTAGCAGTGCTGGGAGTTTGGAAAGAGATTCTACAGAGGTAGAAATAAGCACTGGAGGTAAGAGCATTTTATATAAAATATTTCTAAAGGTATAATTTTTTTCTTACATCGGCTTATTTTATTTGTAGACTTTGCAATGTAATGAGGCATAAAAAGCCTTTTCTTTTTTTGCCTATTTTGTCTTTAACAGCTTTATTGTGATATAATTCACATACCCATTTTTTTTGTTATAGTCACAAGTTTCTGCAGGGTTACCACAGTCTAATTGTAGAACACGTTCATAGTCATTAATAGTAACTTTTCATTCTCTCCAAACCCCTAAATCCAACCCTGAACAGCCTGTAATCTACTTAGTCTGTATGGATTTGCCTGTGCAATAGAATTATACAATGTGTAGTCTTTCATGATTATCTTCTTTCACTTAGCATATTGTTTTAAAGGTTCATCCATGTTACAGCGTGCATCCGTATTTCTTTTTTATTGCCAAATAATAGTCGGTTGTATGAAGGTACCACATTTTATTTATCCATTCATCAGTTGATAGACATTTAGGTTGTTTCAACTTTTTGGTTATTAAGAATAATGTTGCAGTGAACATTCATGTACAAACTTGTGTGTGAGCATATATTTTCATTTCTCTTGGCTATATAGCTACAAATTATTGGGTCATATGATAATTCTATGTATAAATTTTTGAAAAATTATCAGACTGTTTTCCAGTGTGGCTGTACCATTTACAGATTTCACTAACATTGTACAAAGGTTCCAATTTCTCCTTATCTTTGACTGCTTTTGTTGTCTGTCCTTTGATGATAGCCAACCCAGTGCAGGTTAAGTGGTATCTTATTGTGGTTTGGATTTGCCTTTTCCTGATAGCTAATGATGTTGAGTATTATTTTATGTGCATTGGCTATTTGTACATCTTCTTTGGAGAAACATGTAGTCATATCCTTTGCCCATTTTTTAACGGCTTTTTTCCTCTTACTATTCTTCCCTCTTGATGGTATTGTTTGCAGCATATACAGTTAAATTTTAAATTTTGATTGGAAGTTGCATTGAATCTGTAGATCAATTTGGGAAGTTCTCTTGACAATATTAAGTCTTCCAATCCATGAAGAAGGAATGGTTTTTCATTTGTTTAGATCTTAAAAAATTTTCGACAATGTTTGTTTGTTTGTTTGTTTGTTTTGGGGGTACTTCCCTGGCTGGGAATTGAACCCAGGCTGTAGCGTTGAGAGCGCCAAAGCCTAGCCACAACACCCCCAGGGAACCCCTCAACAATGTTTTATAGTTTTCAGTGTACAAGTCTTACCCTTCTCTTGTTAAATGTATATCCAAGTAGTTAATTGGTTTTTTGATGCTATTTTAAATGGAATTGTTTTCTTAATTTTATTTTCAGAATGTTCATTTCTAGTGTACAAAAATGCAATTAACTCTTAAATATTGATCTTGTACTTTGAAACCTTTTGAACATGTTTATTAATACCAATTATTTTTTTCCTTTTCTGGATTCTTCAGAATTTTTCATATATAAAATCATGTTATCTGCAAATAAAAAAGTTTTACTTTTACCTTTGCAGTCTGCATGCCTTTTATTTCTTTTTCTGGAACCTTCTGTACGATATTATTAATACATAGAAGTGGCAAGAATGGATATCCTTGTCTTGTTCTTGACCATGAGGGAGTATATTCAGTCTTTCTTTCACCATCAGATAATGTTGTTTGCTGGAGGTCATTTATAGATGTAATTTTGTAGGGTAAGGAAGTTCTCTTCTATTCCTAACTTAGTGTTTTTATTATGAAAAGGTGTTGGTTTTTGTCAAATGCATTCTCTGCTTTTATTTAGATAATTTTTATGGTTTTTATCCTATATTGTTTTAGTATGATGTATTGCATTAATTGATAGTTGGATGTTCAACTCATCTTACATTTCTGGGAGAAATCCCACATAGTCATGGTCTATAATCTTTTTATATGTGTTTATAGAGTCTGCGTCCTAGTATTTAGTATTTTTACTTTGTTTTTCATAAGAGATATCGTTCTGTAGTATTCTTTCCTGTGATGTCTCTGTCTAGTCTTGGTATCAGGGTAATACTGGCCTCATAGAATGATTTGCGAATTGTTTCTTTTGTTTTTTTGGAAGAGTTTGTGAAGGATTGGTATTAATTCTACTTTGAAAGTTTAGAAGAATTCACTAGTGAAGTCATCTTGGCTTTTTTATTTTTCTTATGGTAAGTCTTTTCATTGCTAATTAGATCTCTTGTTTTAGATCTAGTCACATTTTCTCTTTCATCTTGAGTCACTTGCAGCACTCAGTATCGTTCTAGAAAGTTGTTTATCTAAATTATCTAATTATTATATAATCTGTTGGTTTATAGTTATTCAAAGTATTGCAATTTAATTCTTTTTCTCTCCAAGATCTGTAGTGATGTTTTTTTTTTCTTTTGTGATTTTAGTAATTTATATCTTTTCTGTTTGTTTTTTTTTTTAATTTATTTTTATTGTTAGGCTTATTGGGGTGACATCTTTTAGTAAGGATTACATAGGTTTCAGGCATACAATTCTATAGTGCATTGTCAACTTGTATAATAAGTTCACCACCTAATGTGACTTCTCTTTCCATCACCATATATTTAGCTTCCCCTCCCTCCTCCCCCACTCCCTCCCCCTTCTCCCCTCCCTAATATCTTTTCTGTTTTTTTCTTAATCAGTTTAGCTGAAGTTCTTAAAATTTTATCTTTTTGAAGAACCAGTTATTGATTTTTATTGATTTTTTTCTATTGTATTTCTAGTGTCTATTTCATTTATTTGCACTTAACCATTGTCCTTTTTTGTTTCCTTTCTTTTTTATTTATTTACTTATTTATTTTAGGTGAGTAAGTTCCCTGGCTGGAAATTGAACTCAGGCCACAGCGTTGACAGCACCGAATCCTTAGCCACTATACCACCAGGGAACTCCCTTTTGTATCCTAATGCTTGCTTTAGGTTTAGTTTTTTCTTCCTTTTCTAGTTTCTTAAGTTAAAAGGTTAAGTTACTGATTTGAGATGTCTTCTTTTTTGATATTGGCATTTATAGCTATAAATTTCCCTGTGAGTGTTGCTTTAGTGATATTCTATCTATTTGGGGGTGTTATGTTTTCATTTTCATACATTTAAGCAGCTTTCTCTGTTATTTCCTCTTTGACCCGTTGGTTATTCAAGAGTAAGTTAGTTTCTATATGTTTATGAATTTCCCAAATTTTCTTGTATTGATTTATCACTTAATTTCACTGTTTTTGTGGAACATATTTTGAACATATTTTATATGATTTCAATCCTTTTGAATTCATTTTATTTTGTTTTATGGCTAGTATAGGCATGCCTCAGAGATATTTTGTGTTTGGTTCCAGACCACTACAAATACAGCATTAAAGCAAGTCGCACACATTTTTTTGGTTTCCCAAGCATACTAAAGTTATGTTTATATATACTGTAGTCCAGTGGTGTCCAACCTTTTGGCTTCCCTGGGCCACAATGGAACAAGAATTGTCTTGAGCTAACACTAATGATGGCTGATGAGCTAAAAAAATGATTGTAAAAAATCTCATAATGCTTTTAAGAATTTGTGTTGGGCCACATTCATAGCCATCCTGGGCCACAGGTTGGACATGCCTGCTATAATCTATTAAGTGTGCAATAATAGCATTATGTCTTAAAAAAACAATGTACATTCCTTAATTAAAAAATATTTTATTGCTAAAAAATGCTAGCCATCATCTGGGCCTTCAGTGAGTCATAGTGTTTTTGCTGGTTGAGGGTCTTACCTCAGTGTTGATGGCTGCTGACTGATTGGATGGTGGTTGCTAAAGGATGGGGTGGCTGTGACGGTTTCTTAAAACAAGACAGCAATGAAATTTGCCATGTCAGTTGACTTTTCATTTCACAGATGATTTCTTTGTAATATGCAATGCTGTTTGATAGTATTTTACCCACAGTAGAACTTCTTTCAGAATTGGAGTCAGTCCTTCAAATCCTGCCACTGCTTTATCATCTAAGTTTATGTGGTATTCTAAGTTCTTCGTTGTCAATTCGTCAGTCTTCACAGCGTCTTCACCAGGAGTAGGTTCTGTCTCAAGAAACCACTTTCTTTGGTCATCCACAAAGAGCAAGCCCTCATTTGTTAAAGTTTTATGATGAGATTGCAGCAATTTAGTCGTATCTTCAGGCCCCACTTCTTATTCTAGTTCTCCTTCTAGTTCCACCACATCTGCTGTTACTTCCTCCAGTTAAGTCTTTAACTCCTTCCAGTCATTCATGAGAGTTGGAATCACTTCTTCCAAAGTCCTATTAATACTGATATTTTGAACCTCTTCCCATGAGTCATGACTACTCTTAAGGCATCTAGAATGGTGAATCATTTCCAGAAGTTGTTCAATTTACTTTGCCCAGATCCAGCAGAGGAATTACTATGGCAATTATAACCTTATGAAATGTATTTCTTAGTATTTAATTTCTTAAATAGTAAGATTTAAAAGTCTAAATTACTTCTTGATCCAGGGCAGAAGAATGGATGTTGTGTTAGCAGGCATGAAAATAATGTTAATTCATTGTACTTCTCCATCAAAACTCTTGGATGACCAGGTGAATTGTCAATGACCAGTAATATTTGGAAAGGAATCTTTTCTTTTTCCTTTTTCTGAGCAGTAGGTCTTAACAGTGGGCAGAAAATATTCAGTAAACCATGTTGTAAACAGATGTGCTGTCATCTAGGCTTTATTGTTCCATTTATAGAGCACAGACAGAACAGATTTAGCATAATTGTTAAGGGCTCTAAGGATTTTTGGAATGGTAAATGAGCATTGGCTTCTGTTAAAGTTACCAGCTGCATTAGCCCCTTACAAGATAGTCATTGTGTCCTTTGAAGCTTGGAAACCAGGCATTGACTTCTCTAGCTATGAAAGTCCTAGATGGTATCGTCTTCCAATATAAGGCTCTTTTGTCTGCACTGCAAAACTGTTGTTTAGCCACTTTCATTCATTATCTTAGGTAAATCTTCTGGATAACTTGCTGCAGCTTTTACATCAGCACTTGCTGCTTCACCTTTTATGTTACATTTCTTTCCTTAAACCATGTGAACCAGCCTCTGTTAGCTGCAAACATTTTCTGTAGCTTCCTTCCCTCTCTCAGCCTTCATATAATTGAAGAGAGTTAGGGCCTTGCTTTGGATTAGGCTTTGGCTTAAGGGAATGTTGTGGCTTGCTTGATCTTCTATTCTGACTACTAAAACTTTTTCCATATTGGCGATAAAGCTGTTTCACTTTCTTATCTTTTGTATTTTCACTGGAGGAGCACTTTTAATTTCCTTCAAGAACTTTTCTTTTGCATTCATAAT
The DNA here is from genome assembly GCA_004026885.1 of Lyroderma lyra. NCBI lineage: Eukaryota > Metazoa > Chordata > Mammalia > Chiroptera > Megadermatidae > Lyroderma > Lyroderma lyra. The sequence goes on from PVJL010005039.1 coordinate 21,112, forward strand.
GTGGCTGTTTTGGTGTAAGAGGTCTAGCTTCAGCCTATCTCATCTTTTGACATGCCTTCCTCACTAAGCTTAATGTTTTCTAGCTTTTTATTTCAAGTGGGAGGTATACAACTCTTCCTTTTACTTGAACACTGAGAGGCCATTGTAGGGTTATTAATAGGTCCAATTTTAATATTGTTGTGTGTCAGGGAATAGGGACGCCAGAGGAGAAGGAGAGAGATGAGGGTACAACTTGTCATTGAAATAGTCAGAACACACACATTTATTGATTAAGTTTGCTGTCTTATATGGGTACGGTTTGTGGTATCCTAAAACAATTACAATAGTAACATCAGAGATCCCCTGATTACAGATCACCATAACAAATATAATAACAATGAAAAAGTTTGAAATACTGCAAAAATTACTGAAATGACACAGACACAACGTGAGCAAATGCTGTTGGAAATGTGTCAGTAGATTTGCTCAATACAAAGTTACCATAAACCTTCAATATATGAAAAACACAGTATCTGCAAAGTGCAATAAAGCAAAGTACAATAAAATATATATATATATATATATATATAGATATCTATATATCTATAGATATCTATATATATATATTGTCTGTCTTATAGAATGCTCTGTATGTGCTTGAGAAGTGCACTCCTTTTTGGTCTTTAACATAGTCTATTGGTTTTGAATAATAGGGTTACCTTGCCAAGACTTTGAATTCAAGTTCTGTTAAAATTCTGTTTCTAACTCAAGTCCTAAGACTGAAGGACTGTATATAGATATACAGTGACTAAAATTTCCATTGTGTTCAATATTTCCTGGTAAATACGTAGTTCCTTTATAGCTGCTCTTTATAGCTCATCTTAGGTTATATGTACAATCTTTGTGAGATAGAGACTTATTTTACACTGGAGAAGTTTTAAAAAGAGAACTGAAAGATTTTAGCTCTAGTGCTTCCTTCCATCTCTCCAAGATCAAAATTCTTCTGCTATAATCAGTATGCTAAGTGGGTAAATTTCACCCTTAGTGGATTTTTTTCTGTATTTGGAAAGCTGCTTTAAAATTTTAAATATTATAAAAATGAGTATTTTACTTTTTTTTCCTTGGTAGAACGAAAAGGATCTTGGTCAGAGAGGAGGAATTCTAGTATTGTTGGTAGACGATCACTTGAAAGGACAACAAGTGGAGATGATGCTTGTAATCTGACCAGCTTTCGTCCTGCTACGCTCACAGTGACCAATTTTTTTAAGCAGGTATTGTTCTGTCATGTAGGAATTCTAGGGGGCTATTTTTATGTAAATTTCTTTCAGTTTCAGAAAAATGTTAATTGTATGTGCACATATAGTACACGTATGTGTAATGTAATTGTGATTTCAAGAAATTAAAATAACTTTAAAAATAAAAACTAAAAACTAAAAAAAATTGTTATACCTATTGTTTTATCATTATAGTTATTTAAAATGTTGATATTAATAATGCATCAGAATTAATCCTCCACATGTATATCCTGTTTCTTAATTGTAATATTTTAACTTTTCTTAAACATTGATAGTTTATGAATTTTCTTTGAGATTGTGTAGTTACATCTGTCTTCCCCACCCAAGTTTTTTTTTTTTACCCAACCCATCACATCCATGGTATATGGAATAGAACTTTCAGGTCCTAGTAGTGTATTTCTGTGCTAAGGTGCCATTGTTGTTTTTACAGGTAAATTTTTAGGTCCAAGAAATTTGTAGTGATATTTTATTCTTTGCAAGCATGTTCCCTATACTTCAAATCATGAGTCAAATCAGTACTTTTGAAATGCTGGTCATGATTCTTTGATGGTAATAGAAATTTAGTAGTTAACACCTAGCAAAACAAAACAAAACAAAACAAAACAAAAAACCCCCCAATAAACTAGAAATATAATAGTGCTTGTGGCATATAGTTAGGTTAAGTAGTGTTTCAATGAGCTTTTCCCCCCTAATTTGTTTGTGTGTGTATATACGCCTACTGGATTTTTATGTAAATTTTATACTGTGTGAATCAAGATCAGAAAATTTGCAAAGACTTTTGTCTTAAGTAGCCATGTGACTAACCATCTAAGAATGGGAGAAAGTTTGTGTTACTCATACTATGGCAAACTGCAGTATGTATGTATAGTAGTGCAGATTGATGGAAAATGCTAATTATTATCTCAAAATTCTTCCTTTTGAGATGTTACTCTACATAAGAGGAGGAAATCCTGGCCTACTGACACCTTATAACTTTAGAGGGCAGGATTATGGGCAAGCTGTGCCATGAATTGACAGATAGCAATCTACTTGAAGCCCCTTTTACAGTTATATATCACTAGCATTTATAGGCTGCTGCTCTGAAAGAGTCAAATGGAAAATAAAGCAGGTGAAAAGTATCAAGTGTTAAGGGCCTTTTTTTTTTTAACTGTGGACAGTAATACCAGAAAAAAGTCTAGAAAAGGCCACAGTGTTACTTGGCTGAGGTGATAGGCCAGGGTATAGGTATGGAAATAGCGGAGATTTACTGGATACAATGATACAATGATACACACTTGCAGCTATGAGATTTCTCTTTTTGTACTCAGATGCTACATTACTTCTGTCACTATTTCCATAGTTCTTTTTTCATTTCTTAATCTACTTTATCATTGAACTGGTATTATAAACTTAAATTATCAAGTCATTCATCTACCCACCCACCTATTCAACAAACATATTTTGAGCATTCACCATGTACTCTAGAGGCTGGTTACTAGAAACTAGCACAAAGTGATTGTGAAAACTTAAAAGTGAATGCTGGAGACATGGAGCAAAGGAAAACAATTAAACTTGACTTTGTGCAGTTCTGTAGTTTTTTAAACTATTAGCATGTGCAATTTTTATTTTGTGCAATTTTTATAAGTATTTTTAAATAGCTAGAATGTTATACATAAGGAAAATGCAAATTAAGTAAAAAGCAATGATTATAATTTTAATAAAGTAGAATTTAAGGCAAAAGTTTCTCCTAAATAAGATACAGAAAGCGATTTGGTTTTTTTCAATTGATGAGAGATCACTATCCACGATTGGAATATAGTAATCATGAAATGCCTCAGACCTCTTCCATGTCTCACAACTTCTACTTTCATCCTCTAGCAGGCTGGCTTGGTCATGTTTTGATAGCAGTGGCAGAAGTTCAGAATAGGACAAGCTCACACAAATGTTTTTCAGGTTTCTGCATCACATTTGCTTATTGGCCAAAACAAGTCACATGGTCAAACTTAGAGAGAATTATGCCCCACCTAACAAAAGGCATAGAAGCAGATGGAGTAAAGAGTGAAGATCAATAATATAATCAATTTAACAGGCTAAGTAGACAGACATAATTAAGTCTAGACATAATCTGAATGTATTATAAATAAGGACCATTTAAAGATCTATATTCTGCACTCTTTTAAAAAGAGAGAATATACTGTTTTAACAACTGGTAGAACATTTACAATGATCATATATTAGATCACTGAAAAAATCCTCGTAAAGTCATAACCTAGTAAAACTAAAAGCTATTAAAGTATTAACAAAAAAATCACTTTTCCAAATAATGGGATAATAGAAGATTAGGTTTAGAATACAGCAGTAAGCAAATGGGCTGTGACTCAGGGTGAGCTCACGATAATCAAGTAGCCTTAAATATATTCATTACCAAGTAATATATGAACTGTGCATTAAAAACAATAAGATATTAAATGCAGGAGGGCTGGATTAATAAAATCTAAATACTGACTTTTAAATAACAAAATAAAATCAATCCCTACCTATTTTAATTATAAGAAAAAAATTACATTATTGAAATATTAATTCACAATTTTGTATTAATTAGATATCATTTGGTTTTGACTCTCTTCTCATTTATTGATTGAGGGCTTTTCAGAGTTTTCTTTCTGGTCTCAGTATCAAGATAATTGTCCTTTTCTTTAAGACTAGTTTTCTTTTTCAAATTTAGCCCATGTCATGTGGTTTACATTTGAGAAATTTGGTAATATAAAGTTGAAAAGAAAAATATAAACTCAAGTGTAACAAATTTATAAGACTGCCATATATATGTGTCTGTATATACACACACAAACACATTTGTTTTATGTCTATTCTTTTTTCTCCTTTTTATCAACTTGTGTTGGAAATATTTTAGTGTGTCCCATAATACCTTATAGACATAAATAATGGGGTATAAATAAATATGTAAACTTTAAAAATAGATTGCAATACTCTTAATAACATTTGAAAGCATGAAAGGAGGGCAATGTCAGCATATTAATTTTTAATCATTATATTAATTTAATAATTACTTTTCATTCTGACTAAATTGAAGAAAGGCAATCTAAATTAATTTTCATTCTATTATATGTTTTTTCAAATAATTTTGTTTTGTTTGTTTTTAAAATCAGGAAGGAGACCGCTTAAGTGATGAAGATTTGTACAAATTTCTTGCTGATATGAGAAGGCCATCTTCTGTTTTACGGAGACTAAGACCAATTACAGGTGTTTTAAATTTTTGAGTACAAATGATTATAACTGTTAATACCAATATACTATATTGTTTGTAGTTACATATTTCTTTTTTCACTTATCTGGCCCATATGTCTTTTTGTGCTCAGTTCTTGTCAATCTTTATCCCGTTATTCTATTCTCATGTAGTCTAACAGCTTGGATGCAGGATTTGAGGACTGAAATGAGAACAGTGAATAATATCATGGTTTATATTATTTTCTAGAGGAAAAAATGTACTCTGGTAAATATTCAGAAACAGATTTATGATCAGAGCAAACCATTTCAGAGTCAAACTATTTTGAAGCCTACCAAGTTTAAATTAAATATTTAATCTTTGAAATGTTGCCTTATGCCTATGCCAGATTTCTCTCTTTTTTCCTTCTTTTTGCTTCTTCTTTCTTCTAATTTATTCATTTGTTATTTTACATGTATTGATGTCGCTTTCAATAGTTTATAGATTTGAGAGACTTGGTAAAATAAAGTAATTTAGAGGTCTGAGATGGTAGTAATTTTGGTTTCTCCTCAGACTTTTTGGATAAATAAGACCTAAATCCTTCCAAAAACATTTTTAACATGAAGTTTTTATTTATTGTAATTACATTGTTTTTGTAATATATTTTTATATGCAGCTCAGCTGAAGATAGATATTTCTCCAGCACCTGAAAATCCTCATTATTGCCTAACCCCAGAGCTGCTTCAAGTGAAGCTTTACCCCGACAGTAGAGTTAGACCTACCAGAGAAATTTTGGAATTTCCTGCCAGGGATGTCTATGTTCCAAACACTACTTACAGGTAACACATTTTAATTTTGGAGAAGTCTGCAATAAGACACTGTATATTCTAATATTAAAGTAGAACTGGAATGGAACTTGCCAAAAAATCTTTTATGGCTTTGACACATACTCTATTTCTTACCTTATGATTTTATTAATACCTGTAATCTATTAAGCTTTTACTGTCTGCCAGGTATAATGTTAATTACCGTACATACATTATCTTTCTCTATCCTCATAGCTTGAGGTAAGTGTTAACCTTTTTTAGAAGTAAATAAACTGAGGAATAGAGAGGTTAAATATACTTGAATATGGTGGAACTAGCCTTTGAATTGTTGGGATTAATTCAAATCAGCAGAATCTAGCATTATACATGAAGCAAGTTTATGTGCTTTCACTGTGTTCTAACAATCAGTATTTGGTGAGTATGTGCTATTAGAGAATACGTGATATGAGATTGTTAGAAAGGCTTTTAAAGCTGAACATTACATAAGTAGTGTTCATACACTTTTTACAAATGGTACTCCCTTTATTTGTGAATGCTGAGATCATGACTTGACATGTTGGGATATCCAGTAGGGCAGCTCAGACATAACATTCTAACCCAGACTTGCCCGTCTTAGCGTATTTTACCACCATTTACCCAGTTCCTAAGGCCAAAATTTTGGGACTCAGAATGAATTTTCTTCTTTTTTTACTTCTCACATTTACTTCTCCAATAGATTTGTAAGTTCTACTTTCAAAATGTATCCCAAATCCAATGTTTCTTACCTCTTCCACCTTTAAAACTCTAGTCTTAAGTGACCACCTAGATTAGTGCTGTCAAATAGAAATACAATGAGAACGATAGTGGTAATTAAAAATTTTATAGGTGTTACATTAAAAAATTAGAGTAAAATTAATTTTATGTTGTTTAACCTAATATTATTTCAAAATGTAACAAATGTAAAACACGATTGAGATATTTTACTTTTTTCTTTTCATTAAAAGTCTTCTAAATCTGGTGTGTGTTTTACTCTTAAAGAACATCTCGATTCAATGCTTTAAGAGCTGCAGGGGGCTAGAGGGTATCATATTGGATAGCTGCTGATCTTGAATTTTGCTGTAACTTTCTAATTTGATAATTTATTTCTACCCCTGCCTAAGTCAGTTCTCAACATTGCAGCCAAAGACATTTTTAAAAATTATAAATCAAATCATTCATTCCTCTTGTCTAAAACACTTTAGTAGCTTCCATTATAAGCAAATACAAAAAAAAAAGAATGAATTTTTTATAAGTCTGTAAGACTCTGCATGATCTGACTCCTGCCTTTCTCCAACTTTATATCCTACTAATTTCTGCTTTCCTGATTTCATTTTAACGTTCATCCTTGAACAAAAAAATTCAGTTCTGCCTAAGTTTTTTCCGTTTGTTTTCCCCTTTGCCTGTCATGTTCCTCCCCAGATCTCTGCATGGCTTGGTTCCTTATTCAGACATCTATCTCCTTAAAGGTTATTTCCTAGAGAGATTCACTCTTTATCTCTCTACCTAAAAAGATCCACTGCTTCCCTCTAGCTCTTTATCCTTCTTTGTATTTATTGTTATCTAACATTAAAATATGTATTAATACTTACATGACCATTTTTTTGTCTTTCTCATTAGGATGTATTATAATTACTGTAAAGGGCGGGGACTTGTCTATTTTGTTTACCACTTTGTCTTCAGCATCTAGAATAGTGTACTAGAACACAGAAAGCACACAGTAATTATTTATTCAGTAAGGTAAGAAATTAGAAATTGCACTGGTATAAGGATGGGATTTAAGAGTCATACAGATATGGGTGTGATCTCTGACTCCACTGTTCACTATTTGGATAACTTAGGACAGGTTACTTAATTTATTGGCCACTCAGTTTTTTTCATTAAAAAACATGTGAGGGAATAGAGCACAAGACATTGCATGTAATTGGCACTTAGTATGAGTAAAATTCCTGGAAGATAGGCCAAAGAAAATACATATTGCTTTTCAACAAAACAAAATAGTACAGATTCTTCTGTAAATTATTTGTTTGTTATATATAACTATGTAATAAATTATTACACAATCTAAGATTTATATTGAACAACGTAGAGATTATCAACTCTACCTCTTATTTAGTACAGGAATCTCATCTAGAGCATCCCTAACTTGTATTGATCTATCTTGCCTCTGCTTGGATTATGTCAGAAACAGAGAAAATGTAAGTTGGGGACTTTGAAGGTCTTTTTTTCCATTTTTCTACTTATCTTTGTTATTTATTTACATATTTATATTTTAAAAAGAACTGTATGACCCTACTTGAAATTCATATATACTGTAAGGCTTAAAATTAAAAACAGAAGTTCTTCATCTTAGTTCTTCCAACCTTTTGCTACAATGATGTCTAATCTTCAGTGCTAGTACCTTCTTTTCCTCCTTTTTGGTATTTTACTCCTTGTAAATAACGTGTTCATGCTACTCTTTCTTGATTCTTTTTTTAAAATAGTCATAATAATTGATGTACAACTTTATATTAGTTTCAGGTGTATGACAGAATGATTCACTATTTTATATGTTATGAAATGATTACCATAGTAAGTGCAGTTAACCTTCATCACCATACATAGTGATTTTTTTCTTGTGTTGAGAACTTTTAATATCTGGTGTTTTAGTAAATTTCAGATATATAACACAGTCACCATGCTGCATGTTAACTATAGTTGCCATGCTGTTTATTACATTCTCATGACTTACTTGTTTTATAACTGGGAGTTTGTACCTTTTGACTTCTTTTGCCCATTTCACCCACCCTCCAGCCCCTAATTCTTTTTCAGTTTTAAATAATGTATGTTGACTATTATAGCAGATGAAGATTTAATTCTTAATCTTCTTCCCCTCAAAAATACATACTTGCATAAATCCAGAAAAAATGCATATACCATCATCTCTTCCAAATATAGTTTATCACAGTTTTTTCATAAAATCAGTGTTATTTTTTTATATGTTTACAATTATTATATAACTATTTTTGCACCTGAGCCATGTAGATTACAATGATTTTATTCCCTCATTTGTTTTATATAGCTTTCTCTTTTCTCTAGAGCACTGAGATTATTTAGTTTCCCTACTTTTCATGTGTTATTATTAAAATTCTTGGTAATGCTTCTTGCAATTCAGTAAACTACATCTGCTAGTCAGTTATTTCCACTCTTGGAACTTTTCTAGTTCCCTTGCAACTAAATTATAAAGTAACATGGCAGAGGAGAATTTTTAGACTCACTAGGCTTACATTTGTCATCTTGGAGCCTATGTTCCATTTTCTTGGAAATTCTTTTTTGCATTTCTTTTGCAACAGAATCTTTATTTTATATATATTTTTCTTTCTTGGTTTACTCATTTCACTGAGAGCCTTCAATATCTTCCTGAAATAGGGGAGTAGGGGGTAAATTTCTTGAGAACATTTATATCTGACAATAGCTTTATTTTACCCTTACTTCAGAATTGTTAGTTGTGCTGGATGCAAAATTTTAAATTGTAAATCTCTCTTCGTCATAATTTTGAAAACATTCACAACTGTCTTCTGGTTTTAGGTGATGCTTTTGAGTAGTCCTATATAACGCTGATTGCTAAACTTTTGTTTATGTCTTATTTTTCCTTCAAAGGCTTTTTTGAGTTGTTTTCTTTATCCCTGATGTTCTGAATTTTCATGTGATCTGTTGATATGATAACGTTTATCATATCATTTATATAACTTTGTAGTATTAAATTATTTTTATTTAAGTTATTTCATTGTTAAGAATCATATAAATTATATAATTCTAGCAGTATTATTTATTTATCTCCACTTATAGGTAAGAAAAATAAGGTTGAGATTAAGAAACTTATTTGGACTTGAACCAGCCAGGTCATCTTATTTTATTTTCTGTGTTCTTCATTTGGGACAGCACAAACAGCATTCTTAATTATATATAATATGAAAAAGAATTCTCATTGCTAGGCAGTTGGTTGCTACATTTTTATTGAAGCAGACAGAACATCTTTATTTGCCTCAGTGTATGTATCATTATCCTTGTTTAATTTAATGTCTTAAAATTGATTTATGTGTAACACTTGATAGACATGGCATCCTAAAGTATTATGTCTATGAAGTAATAGAAACTGGAGCCAAAATAGAAAATGAATTCATGTTATAGGACTTGAATAGGATTTGGGTAGAGAGCTTATACCAAATGAGAAGACATCTTACTAAATAAGATAGCATATTGTTTTCTCTGAAGTATGTATCTAGTTGTAATGTATCAGGTACTTCTCTTGGAGGAGATGGAAAAGTTAATATACCAAAAGATTTAAGTGGATTCTATAAATTATAAGTTAGTATGGTTTTACTATATGAATTTATGGAAATTGTATAAACATATATTAGGTCTTTATGATAACCTATTTGTTTGGTTTGTCATTTGAAGTGTTTACTTGAAGTGTCAGTAGGGTAATTGATATTCCAAAAACTAATTATTTTGTATTTTAGGAATAAACTTTTTAACTATGAGAATGACTTCATAGCATATTAGCTTGAGAATGATCTTGAAAGATCTTTTAATGTATCTTAGTGCCTTCAGTTTGAACTATATCTAAATAGTCTATTAGTTACAGAGCTGATACTCATTTCTGGCATTATTAGTAAAAGTAATATTTTAAGCAATAAGTATTTTAAGAAACAGTTCATTAACTGTATAAAGAAAACTGGTTCTCTTATGAGTGAGCAGTTATTCCCAGAGAATAGTACAGCCAGCTAACCTATGATTAGGTTTATTCTTTTTAAACATTTATTGAAAATAAATACTTTTTTGGATTTAATATTTTTCATCAAAATAAATTGGTTTCAGGTTAAAATTTTACATAACCCTTTTCTACTTATGTATAGCCATTAAGGAATTCTTGTGAAATGCTTTAACTCATTAACAAACACTGATAAATTGTGAAATAGGATATCAAGCTTACTTAGTTTCTTAGGGTATAGAAATAGTCATTGTGCTCTGTTAGTAATAGGTTATCAGCAAAAGCTTTGAAGGAGGAAGGATACATTATTTTAAGACAGATTAATAATTTTCTAGTATAACACTGTCTTCAAGGAAATAAAGTTAGTACATGAGAACATGGAAGTAGAATTATGGTTACTTTATTTTGTTTTGTTTTTTCTCTTTTTTCCTAAAAATGTTTCTTTTTAAAAAAATACGATTATGAAGTTGACTGTATGCTTTAAAAATTTAATCTCCAAGTCATATAAAGAAATAATAGTTTTTGAGTTACTTGAAATGGTATGGCTATATGGATATCTTATGAATCTTGGAGGATGGGTTCCTGTAACCAGTATTCTATAACCATATTTTAATCTTAGGAATTATTTAAAACTGATGATTGACTGATTTTCTTTCTTTTAACATGGGGATAATGAAAGACCTATAGCTTAGAAATTTGTGGGAGTTCCCTGGTGGTGTAGTGGCTTAAGGCTTCGGCGCTGGCTGTCAATGCTGAGGCTGGGGTTCGATTCCCAGCCTGGGAACTACCCACATACTACAAACCAAAAAAAAGAAGAAAAAAAAAGGCAGTGTACAAATGGATTAAACCTTTTTCTGAGGGGAGAGAAAATGCCACTGATGAAAAGAGGTCAGGGTGACCAGTAACAAGCAGAACTGATGAAAACATTGCAAAAATTCATCAAATTGTGTGTCAAAATCAATGGCTGACTGAAAAGCATCATGGACTAAGTAAACATCGATAGAGAAACAGTTAAATCTTAGTTGAAAATCTTGGTATAAGAAAGGTGTGTACAGACATGATCCCAAAGGAGCTCACCGATGAATAAAGGCAAAGGAGAATCAAAGTTTGCCAAGACCTTTTGGGAGAGGTAAGACAATGTTTTGGGCTGTGTTATCACTGATGATGAAACATGGGTGTACCAATATGACCCTAAAACAAAGCTTCAAAGTGCACAATGAAAGTCAGCCAATTCTCCATGACCAGAAAAGTTTCATTGGTTCAAATCAAGAGTCAAAATAATGTTGCTAGATGGGGGTATAGCTCAGGGGCAGAGCATTTGGCTGCAAAATTGATGTTGCTAACCTTTTTTGATAATAGAGGGATTGTTTAGTATGAATTCGTACCAACTGGATAAACAGTCAACTAAGTTTACTACTTGGAAGTGCTGAAAAGGCTGCATGAAAAGTTAGATGAAAACGTTCTGAACTTTTTGCCAACTCATGGCTCTTGCATCATCACAACAGTGCACTAGTTCATAAGTCACTATCTGTGAGAGAGTTTTTAGCTAATACACAAATAACTCTATTGGAACCCCTCGCTACTCACTTGATCTGGCCCCCAATGACTTTTTCTTTACCTGAAGATAAAGGACATATTGAAAGGAAGACATTTTGATAACATTCAAGACATCAAGGGTGATATAAAGACAGCTCTGATGGCCATTCCAGAAAAAGTGTTCCAATATTGCTTTGAAGAGGGGACTAGGTGCGGGCGTTGGTGTATAGCTTCCCAAGGGGTGTACTTTGAAGGTGACCCTAGTGCTATTCAGCAGTGAGGCATGTAGCACTTTTTCTAGGTTGAGTTCATGAGCTTAATTATCTGAGATCTCATTTTAAGTCATTTTCTCGTTAATTCTTTACATCCTCCTTCACAGAACCAATATGATTATCCCTGTTATGTAGATGACAAAGCTGACATTTCATAGGGTTCAGATTTGTATCGGAAAAGACCAGAAATATAAGCATCTTTAATAATGTGTTTTATTTTTAGTATGAAACTTGAATATATTTTGAAGGGTCTTGTGGGGTAAAAAATATTTTAAAAATTGTCTGAATAGAGGGAGAATGAATGGTTATGATCGATGCAAACATTTGACTGATGTGAGAAACCCAAGTTAAAAGAAGTATATTCTGAAAGTGACAAATTTCTTATTACTTAACACCTTTTGCTTCCAATTTCTGTGGTTTTTATCAGACTATTAACAAAGAGCTGCCTAGAAGAGTATATATGTAAAATATATATATTTATGGTTTAATTTTTTATTTTTGTGATTTTATATTTAAAACATAGGCTTTTAAAGATATTCTGAGATTCCTCAAAGATATTTTATTAAAAATGTATTGTTAAGTTATACTTAAAGTTAGAGAGTTTCACATTTAAATAAACAGTTTTTACCCTCACATGTCATTTTTCACTTATTCTTGTGTATTGTTAACCCAGAAGAGACCTAGTCTTTTCAAACTCTCTATAGAGGTAAACGAGCATATACAGATATATGGTACTTTCCAGCAATTATTAAATGAATGACATATTTCTTATTGTGCCAAACAAATGGATAGTATTTACATGAAATGCTTGCTATGAGGAAATACTTGCTATCACATATCACAGAAAAAAATACTAGTGCAATTGTTATATTAAGATAACCAAATAAAGAGTCCTTTGTTACTAGTGGAAAAAAATTTTTTATTGAATATCTGAAATCATCTGAAAGTTAGGTAGTAGATTGTGGGTAGTGTTACCATATTCCAAATTTGTACTTGACCACCACTGTTGTATTTGAGTTGTCAAGATCAAGGTATATTTAATTGAGCAAATACCTTTGTGTTTTATGGACATCTAGTGTTGTTGTTTTTTTTAATTTTTAAATTTATTTTTATTGTTAGACTTATTGGGGTGACATCTGTTAGCAAGGATTACATAGGTTTCAGGCATACAATTCTACAGTGCATTGTCAACTTGTTGTATAATAAGTTCACGACCTAATTGGACTTCTTTTTCCATCACCTTATATTTAGCTTACCCCCTCCTCTCCCTCTCCCTCCCCTTCTCCCCTCCCCTCTCCACTCGTCCCCAGATAAACATTAAAATATTGATTTTTATGGTCTATGTGTTATTTGTTTTTTTCTTTGTTGCTTTCAGTTTTATATTCTGCATATGAATGAAGTCATACAGTTTTTTGTTTTTTCTGTCTGGCTTATTTCCTAAGCATGAAGATCTCCAGGTCCATCCATTTGATATTAGGGTAATGTTGGCCTTGTAGAATGAGTTAGAAAGTATGGCTTCCTCTTCAATTTTTTTGGAAGAGTCTGAGGAGGATAAGCGTTAATTCTTCTTTGAATGTTTGGTAGAACTCATTTGTGAGACCATCTGCTTCAGGGCTTTTGTCTTTAGGGAGATTATGGATAGTCATCTCAATCTCTTTGCTATTGATTGGTCTATTTAGATTATCCAGTTCTTCTTGGTTTAGTCTAGTTAGCTTGTAAGTTTCCAGAAACTTGTCCATTTCTTCTAGGTTGTTAAATTTAGTGGCATAAAGCCCTTCATAATATTTTCTTAGAATCCTTTGTATTTCTGTGGTATCAGTGGTAATTTCTCCCTTTCATTTCTACTTTTGGATATTTGTGTCCTTACTTTCGTCCTTTGAATAGTCTAGCCAGGGGTTTGTCAATTTTGTTGACTTTCTCAAAGAACCAGCTCTTTGTAATAGTAATTTTTTCTATTCTCCTGTTCTCTAATTGGCTTAGCTCTGCTTTAATTTTTATTATTTCTTTTCTTCTGCTGACTTTGGGTTTTGTCTGCTCTTTTTCTAGTTCTTTAAGATGGGATGCTAAGGTGTTTACTTGTGATTTTTCTTGTTTCTTAAGATAGGTCAGTAATGATATAAATTTCCCTCTTATTACCACTTTCTCTGTGTCCCAATAATTCTGATATGTTGTATTTTCATTATCATTAGTTTCTATATATTTTTAAATCTCTTATTCTTTTATCCAATCATTTTTTAATAAGATGTTGTTTAATCTCTATGTATATGTGGTTTTTTCCGCTTTCCTTTTACAGTTGATCTCCAATTTCAAAGCTTTGTGGTCTGAGAATACACTTGGTATGATTTCAATTTTCTTGAATTTGCTGAGGCTACTTTTATGTCCCAGCATATGGTCTATTCTTGAGAATGTTCTATGTGCACTAGAAAACAAGGTATAGTCTTTTTGCTGGATAAAGTGTCCTGTAAATGTCAATTATGTCCAATTGCTGTAATGTGTCGTTTAGAGCTGATGTTTCCTTATTTATATTCTGTTTGGATGATCTGTCCATGGCTGTTAGTAGGGTGTTTAAGTCTCACATTCAGTTTTTAAGAGATATGTCTCACAGAGCACATAATATATTCTTCGGAAGGTTGTTAGAGTTCGAGTTAGCCTCTTTCCCAGCAGTAGCCTTAGTTGTAATCACCTACTGAATTGAGTACCTTTGTTTTTCTTCTAGGTTTCAGAAAGACTGTACATACCTAGCAAGTATGATGTCAGTAAGACTATAAGAATGAATGCAAGTAGTAACAATCAGTGTGACAAACAAAATGAAAGGATGAAGTTAATTTTGATCTGGATCTTTGTTAGCAGTTAGGAATATAACCCATATATTTCCTAATAATAATTAATAAACTTATTACCTGGGAATTAATCTGAGTAGTATAGTTTTAAATTTTTTATAATGAAAAATTACAAACATACACAAAAGTAAATAGAACACTATAGTTAACCTCTGTTGTCATTCTTGTTTCATCTATTTCCTGTCCCATTGCTTTTTCTCTAGTACTTTAAAATAAAGCCTAGTCATTATGTCATTTCACCTGTCAATCCCTAATATGTGTTTCTAACAGAGAAGGACTTAAAAAAGTAGCCACCAAAACACTTGACATTTTTTGTGATCACGTAATAATTTTACCCTGTATCAGTTTTCTCTTGAGTAGTTTAATAAATTAACTATATTCTAATTCAATTTTTTTCTAAAATTTTGTTTTAGAAATAGGTTGGTCACTCAAAGTAAATATATGAGAACTGTCCAAAAAAGAAATCCAACCACAAATGCCTCTATTTTTCATATTACATGATTGGATACTTTCTGGACAACCCTTGTGTACAATTTATATTATGACGTGAGAGCCATATAATTTATGTTTCTTAAATAAGGTTATCATGTGATGGTAGGTCTCACTTAAAAGTTGGGGTTCTTAATATTTTTTGTGCCATGGTACCCTGTGGCCATCTTGTGAATACTATGATTCTCTGTTTTGGAATACTGGTTTTAAATTCATAAAATACATAGTATAACAAAGAAAATCAATCACATTGAATTATAACTATCAAAATACTAAAGTTGTGAGGAGAGTGGCAACAAAATGGCAGCATGAGAGGACATCTGAAGATTACAACTAATAAAACACTTATATCTCAACCAAGGACCCTCTACACAATGCACAATCACAGCCGAGAAACCCGCTCATTGCATCAAGGTACCCGCAGGCGGGCAGTGGGTTAAACAAGTGAGAAATAAAAGAGGAAGAGCAGGGGAGGGAGGAGGAAGAAGGCAGCAGGAGAGCTCTTTGGGTCTCACTTGGTCTGCAGGACTTTGGCCTGCAGGAAGTGCAGACTGGTCTGCAAACTGCAGCGGCTGGACTTCATTCCAGTTCCCAGAGGAGGAGGAGCAGCAGTGCGAATGCTCTGACTGGGAAGGAGAAGGAGAGATGGAGCTGTGTGCGTGTGTTTCTTGGCCCACAACCAGCAAACAGGACAGCTGACCCCAAGGCTCAGGAGAATCTGCTTTCAGGGTAAACCAAAAATAAAAACGTGCAGTCACAGCCGAACTCCTTGCATGACCCCCTGAGCCGCAGGAAGAAAACAAAGCCTCAAAGGTCCCAACCTCACAGACTTCTGCCCGCCCAATATCAGCAGCAAACACCAAAGAAACCGCAGCAGCGAGGGCTCAGAGAGGCCGTCAAAATGAGAAACCAGGTAAAAAAGAAGCTCAAAATAAAGAGATGAGGACAGATGACCCATCAGAAACGGAGCTCATAGCAGCAATTATAAAAATGGTCATTTCAGTGGAGAGAGAGCAAGTCTTAAAAGATTTACAAACCATTATAAAGGACCAGAGAGAGAGAGAGAGAGAGAGAGAGAGAGAGAATGACTGCATTAACTGAAATGAAGAAGGGAATAAAAGTCACTAAGCTAGATAAAATAGAAGCACAAAGCAGTGATTTGCAAGGAAAAACAGCAGAAAACACCCAGCCAGAACACTTAAATAATAATTTCCAGAAAAAACGAGAATGGATTGAGATTCCTCTGGGACTGTATCAAACATAAAAATATCAAAATAATAGGTGTGCCAGAGGGACAGAGGAAAAGCAAGGGATCTAGAAATTATCTGAAGAAATAATGACTGAAAATTTTCCTAATGTGGCGAAGGAAATAGACATACAAGTCCAGGATGCACAGAGAATCCCAAACAAGATGATCTCAATCAGGAACACATTGGGACACATAATTAAAATGGCAAAAGTTAAAGAAAAAGAGAAAATTGTAAAAACAGCAAGAGAAATGCAAGTAGTAACTTATAAAGGGACACCCATTCAACTCTCAGCTGATTTCTCACCAGAAACTTTACAGGCCAGAAGGGATTGGCAGAAAATATGCAATGTGATGAAAACCAAGGTTCTACAACCAAGAATAATGTATTTAGCTAGGATAGCATTCAAAATTGATGGACAGATAAAGAGCTTCTCGGATGAGAAAAAGCTTAAGAAATAAATCACCACCAAACCAGTACTACAAAGAATGTTAGAGGGACTTCTTTAAGTTGGGAGGAGGGATGGGAGAGTGGGTAAAATAAGGGGAAGGGATGGAGAAATTTAGTTTGATTGTTAACAGAAAATTGAAAGCAACAAAGAAACAAAACTCATGGATAAGTCAATAATTTAGTAGTTACCTGAGGTAAGAAGGGATGGGGTGGGGGAGAAGGGACAGGGACACAGATATATGGTGATGGAAAGAGAACTGACTCGGGGTGATGAACACACAATACAACACACAGAAGATGTAATGTAGAATTGGGACCTATGTAATTTTCCCTAATCAATGTCACCCCAATAAATTTAAAAATAAATAAATCAACAAGTCAGTGAATCAATAAAATAAAAAATAGTAAAATTGTTATGTGTATTTCTTTAGTAGTGAGTTAAATAATAAGATCAAGCTCCCCATCTAAAAACTACCAGATTTTGTAAGCAAGAATAAGCATGAGTAGTATTTTGAGATATCTGCAATAGTTGTAAAATTTTATATGACATGTTAATGACAAAGTCTCATGTATTGCTAATACCAGTATGTTTATTTTCCTACATTCAAAATTTAAGGAAGTGCAAGTTTCAGTGACAATCAAGGAGTACTTTTTTTCCCATTCCATTTATGGTTCCCAGCCTTAGAGATTATTGGTCTTTCTATTAATTAATATTTTTAGTTTTCAGAGATTTCTCAAGCTATTGCCACATACTCTGCTGTTTTGATTTTGTCCTAGATATACCACTGTGGTTTTTATTTTACCCAGTTGATCCTGGTTTATTTTAACTACAGAAATTCTTAAATTGAGAGCTATTTTTGAACATTTACCAGGAGTTTTTAGTTAGGGTCTTGCATTTGAATGTGATGGATAGAGTGTTATCTCAGACTACAACAGAAGGAGTAAAGTTCAAAAACAGTAAGAGAATATGAGAATCAGAGTATTTTCCGTTAGGAAGCATTTGTTTATTTATTTAAAGAGATCTTAAGAGTGAAACCCAATATCCAGTTTTTACAAGCATATAAATTTGTTTAGGACTTTTTAGTTCATACAACCATTCAAGTGCAGTATCTTACTTGATGGTTACAACAAACCCATGAAGTAGATCTGGCAATGTAATTATTATTCTCATATATGGGGTGTGGAAACTGAGGCTTAGTTGTTTATTTGAAGATAAGCAGTTATAGCCATATATCTTTAAGATTGTAGGTTATTGCTTTTTCTTTTTTTTTTTTTTAGCCCATGAAGAATGCTTTTTCACATATACCTAATCATTTTTTAGATGTTCCTGGAGTTAAACATGAATTTAGAAAAACAGCTTTTATGTGTGAGATGGAATCCTTTATTTTATATTTTTTTAAAATGTCATTGAAACCTCATTTTTTTTGGCGGGGGGTGGTTCCCTGACTGGGGAATCGAACCCAGGCCACTGCGTTGAGAACGCTGATGCCTAGCCACTACACCACGAGGGAACACCCCTCAAAATATCTTATACTGTACTCACCCTTCTTGCGATGATGCCAGATGATAGAAATGCCTACTTATTGAGATAAAGCAAGGTGAATGACATAGGCATTGTGGTAGCATTAGGATACTATTGACCTTCTGACAAGAAACACATCATATGGAGGATCATCAGGTCTTGACAATGTCATGTCTTCCACCCACAAGTTTAATGCCTTTTCCATTTTAATTAAGCACTTAACATGAACTGGGACTGTAACTTTGGCGGTTGAGGTGTGACAGCAAACTAGCACAAATTTCTTTTTTCTTCACAATTTCATGGATAGAAGATTCATTCTTACTATAGATTTAGCAACCTCAGAATATGATATTTTTTCTTTTCCTTATTATGTCTAGAACTTTAATCTTTTCACTGAAAGAATGTACTTTATGGCTTCTCTTTGGTATGTCTGAATTGCTAGCATCACCACTCATGCTTTGGGGCCATTATTAAATAAAATAATGGTTACTTGAACACAAACAATGTGATACTACTATGATCTATCTGTTCACTTAGATGACTATTAAGTGACTAATGATGGGTAGCATAGAGAGTGTGGCTATGCTTGATAAAACGATGATTCACATCTTGGGCAGGATGAAGTGGGATAGTGGGAAATTTCATCATGGTACTCAGGACACTGTGCACTTTGAAACTTGTAAATTGTTTATTTTCCATTTAGTATTTTTGGACCGTAGTTGATCATGTAGTTGAAGCCTTGGAAAGTAAGACTGCAGATAAGGGGGTAAGGGGAACTAATGTAATTCATTAAAATCAGGTGGGTTGAATATCTTTGATCTCTTGGTGTTTTTATTATTATTTTTTCACAGTTTTTATTATGTGTGCCAGATTAACTTTTGTGTATTTTCTTCACTTGATAATGCTGGTTGAGGGTTGCAGAAAGAATGCTGCAAGGTTTTTTAGGGAAGAGGCTTTATTTAGTCATATATTTATGGAGAAAGTAAGATTATCTGTATCTTTTTTTTTTTTTAATGTGGGTAGTTCCCTGGCTGGGAATCGAATCCATTCTGCAGCATTGACAGCGCCGAAGCCTTTGCCACTACACCACCAGGGAACTCCCAGATTATCTGTATCTTGAAGGTATAAATAGGACCTAGTCAAGCAGAAAGATGTGAAGAGGCATTGTAGACAAACGGGATGGCATTCAGAAAGTATATAGGGGATGTTTAAAAGTAGATCATTATAATTAGAACTGAGTTGTTGTGTTAGTCAAGAATTGGTTTAAGTGGTAATTAGGAGTCAGATTATAAAAACCCTTGAATACTTGGAAGAGATTTGGATTTTGTTCTCTAGGCTTATGCCCTTTTAATTGAGGTACATGTTCTTGTGAGGGCACAGCTATATGGGATATGGAGGGCCACAGGATAAACATGACACATTTGCCAGGAGCATCACTTTTTAGAAGATTTGGAGAGGAAATACCTATTTTTATGTGAAGATAGATTTATGGAGTAGATAGCACAATTCACATGCAATTTAAAGATAAGGTTCTGAAATTTAAGATAAAATCCTAATAAGATTCTAAAAGTAATTTGTGTTTATGCCAAGCCATTTTATCCTATAGCTCCAGGACCTATAAGGATATGTTTTCATTATCCTCAGTTATACTCTTTTAGTAGACAAGTTTGAGTGACAAAGTGGTATGCAGCCACTGTAAATTCGTTTTAGAAAGATTGAGGGGAGATAGGCATAAAATTAAGAGGCCAGGCAGGAGACTATTTAGATAATTTTAAGACTGAGATTAAAGGCAGTCCTTAGCAGATTTTTGGCAGTGGAAATGGGAAGAAAGCATATCGGAGTAAGAGACTTTTCAAAAGAAAATTGTATTGGATTTAGTGGCTAATGATACAGGAGAGGTGATGTACAAAGATAAGTAGAAAGCCAGAGATGTCTTCTGAGTTTTAAGCTTCTATGACTGGGAAGCATGGTAACACCATTAATGGATATAATGAAATAAGGAGAATGGAATAGGGTAATAAGCGAGGGAGGACCAGCAGAGGCAGTAAGGCATTGAGGAATTTATTTGATACATTGAATTTGAGGAGACTATAAGATATCCAGAAGAGAAATGTCTGGTAGGCAATGTAAGAAGAGGAACTGGAGAGATATGAGAATAATATATAGATTTGGGAACTTTGTTCATGGAAAATAGATGACTATGAGAGTAGATAATTTTCTAAAGGTCTGAGTAGAAGAAGTGATTAAAGGTTGTACATTGGCCCACAATACTAATTACTAGGGAGGAATAGAGCTATAAAGATGGATTCAGGTTAGGGATAGTCCTTGGAGAGTGTAGTAGTATTGTAGAAGCAAAATGCTGGTTAAGTTGAAAAAAGAATATTGTTATTACTAAGTAGTAGAGAGATCAAAGGGTATGTGAACTGAGAAAAGGCCTTTAGATTCAACAGTTGTGCATTGGTGAAATTAGAATACTTTTGACAAAGTAGTGAGGACAGAAGTACACAATTTGATGCACCCTAAAGGAAAAAAATATCTACCACAGTTATCTCTCAACTTGAGCTTTTTATGCAGAAAAAACTTAGTACTTCTAAAAATAACAAAACGAAACATATTGCATTTGAATACTTCCAGGATTTTCTTGTCTTTTCTTTTTTTTTCATAAAAAACCTATTTTGGTGTTCTGGCTCTAAAAAGTCAGTTTTGACAGTTTGGCTGTGGTTTTGAAAACTAAAACTTATTTTTGCTTATAATCTTGTGCTTTTTTGAAATAAGATATTTATGTAGGATCCATATAGATCATACATATATTTTTATAAAAATATATGACATATATACCAGATAATTTGAAATACACAATGCTGAATATTGACTAAGGTGAGTCACTACATAACTTGGGCACTATTAATATATCCTTTAAAAATGGATTAAATTCAAAGTTTTATTTCTCTTTGGTAGTTTCTTTAAAAATTTATTTAAAAATAAATACAGACAAATGATATCATGGTCAAAAGATTTACATCTACTAATCCTTGAGGATTTAGATTTAAATTATTTAAATTAGAAATAACGTAATCATACTTCTATTGGATATGAAAAAAACTGCAGGATTAAAATTTCTGTAATTTAGGGGACTTTTGATTAAAAAGTCTTTATTAAATTTGGAACCATACACATCTCTCTGGCTATTTAAACATTCAATACCTTGTTATGATTTTAATTTTATTTGAAAACCTAAACATAAGTATTAGACTCACACCCTGTCCAGGAGAATAAATTATTAAACTTTAACTTGATGTCACAAATATATTCTTATTATATTATGATAAGATCCCTTTAAAATAATTTGTTTTCACATTATTAAGTGTTAAAATATATAAAATGTATACTGTATAGATCAGTAAAACTATATATGTTAAGGCACAGTAATACCTGAGATGAAAGTCAATATGACTTAGTAATCATTATCTGCATTTGTTTAAGACAGTAAACCTATTTTATTTTAGTACAGCATCTCATTGCTTCTTTTGGCTTTGTAAATAAAGCGTAGCAAACATTTATTCCAAATTATTTTGTAGTGAAATGAAGCACCAGTATAAAATTCATGCTACAGATTGTTTCATATGTATTATGAACGGAATGAATTTTAGTTTTGAAATTAACAGTCCTTTATATTTATTCACGTTGAGTTTTAGCAAGAAAACTAGTTTTTTCAACTAGGAAAGTTATGAAATTAGCCCACCTGATGACTTCTACAATAAAAATCTCTTTGTAAGTTTTTTATTTAAAAAGTTATTTAAAAATTCACCGATTGATTAAAATTTAGATTGTGACCATCTAAAATTTGATGGAGAAAGATAAATGGTGTTTTTTTTAGGAGATATAATAATATGTTTAAGTTAAAATTAAACAATGGCTTTAAAATAAAGAATCTATTTCTAAAGCTTTCTATTAGGGATGTAATATACCAGACTATTAAACCACACTAATTTGGGATGATTTTAATATTTAATTTATTGGCTTTTTAATTTGCCTCAGTTCATTTAGAACTTTCTTAATTTCTTGGATGGATCAAAATTTTGGTTGATTTGATAGAGTATAACTTTCCATTTTGAGACTTCCAACATATTCCTCTTCTCCTCTCTGGCTTAGTTTTTGCTTTTGGCTTGTTATATTTACCATTTAGGTTGTTTTCCCCACATACATCGTGCCACCACCAGCCTCCTGTGGAAGATAGATACACAATTTAATAGATACAAACTCATATGTAGTTATTGTTAATTATATTTCCCACGAGTATATCCTCATTTCTTATAAATATGACACTGTTGAATACATATATCTTAATTTTAAATAATGTGTACAAGTCTCATATTCCCCACCAAAAATAAAATATCTGAGAAAGGTTAGAGAAAAAATATCTAGTTGAACTAGAATCAAATTAACACCTATTTTAAGACATTTTTACCTGTAGAGAAAATGTTTATTTGAGATTCAGATTTTAAAAAGTTGACATTGTAGATAGTAGCTAATACGTTTGGGAAGATAATTTGAAGATAGAAGAACGAAGTACTGATACTAGGAAAAGAATACCTGATAAACTTTCTGTACAGTTGAAGTTTCCTTTTGCTTTGTGATCCCAAGTAGAAAACACCAGATCTTTGTGTTCTGGGAGTGCACTGGGGACATTGCCGGTAATTTCAACTAGGTGTATCGTGTAGTTGGTTTCATGATTTCCCAAGTGAAAAGAATATTCAACATAATGCTTGATGTCTTTCCAGTCTTCTAGCTCAATTCGTAAAATGTGATCAGATTGCTTTACTATGGAGTATATCTTCTCTAGACCCAACCAAAATTCTCCTGAGAAGAAAAGTTGTAAAAATCTGAATAGTTCACTGTAGGTTAGGTACTGATGTGTTTGTTTTTTGTTTTTTTGTTTTTGTTTTTCTATGTGTTTTTTTTGACACAGTTTTTTATTAGTTTAAGTACATAAATTGTTTTAGTCTTTAATCTCTTAGTTATTTTAGTGTCTCACAATACTTCCTTTTAAAACAATTTTATTGAAGATAGTTAAGTATAAAAAATGTTAAAAATATTCATAGGCCTGCTTAAATTTGATTATCTTTTCTAAAATGTATGAGACATATTTTACAAATGAAACATATTAGGCTATTATAGATATTTTTAGGTCTGGTCATAGGTAAAATTATCTTACCTTATCTATCCTTATAAAGATACTGGCTTTGCTATCAGGTATTTATTAGTACTCCTATATTATCAAGAGATTTGTTAAGTACTTTTTCAGAGATGTGGATAATAATGTCATTTTCCTCAAATATAGTCTTGGCCTTTGATATTAAAGAATTTAAGGAAAAAAGTAAAAAAAAAATTTACTGATTTTAAATTAGTAGGAGACTTTATTTTAAGGATTGCTAGTAAAAATGGCTTACTTTTTAAAAAATCTCAAATATAATTTAATGGGAAGGCTAATAAAACAGGCCAGACTCTAAGATTACCACCAACAGCATTCAATCAATAGTTTTTCGTTTTGCTTCTGAGTAGAAACTAGGAAGCAAGGAATTTGGCTTTTTCAACACCACAGATGTAAGTATGCACCACCAGTGGTGAGGAAATTGCATACTTGGGAAATAGAAATTTGGTATTCTGATTTCCTGTGTGCTTCCAATGGCTCTTTAAAAGAAAACCTAAATTTAAAGACATGAACAGAGTCACTTATATTCATGCATAGAATTTGAATGCATTATAAATGGACTTGTGTCAACCTTTTATTTTTCAGTTACACTCTTAGAAGATTTGGAGCTATCAAACATCACTGAGTATCTAAGTTTGGGATTTAACTGATAGTCTGAATACAAAACATTTTTAAATGGTCAAATAGTACTGAGTATTTAAAATGTTGATATAATGGATGTTTTCCACTTTATAAATGATTACTTGTACTTCATTCTTGGATTTTCATAATGTGCTTTTTGGATTTTAAATCTCTCGTTTATTTTCATTTTACTTATTTTCTTTTTTATCTTATTTTGTCATAAAATACAGTAATTTGCATTGAGCTAGTTTATTTTAAGCCATACATTTTAGGGCATACATTTATAATATTAAAATAATTGAAATCTAAATATTTTGTACTGTACATATGACAACTTTCTCCTTTTCAACCTCCAAATAATTGATATCTAAAATGTTAATAAGAAAGTAGAGTGACTAGTGATAAGGATGGTTTACTTCTAGTTCATTCATAACATTTGCCATGTATCAAAGCACATAGCACTTAATAAAAATTGTTTTTGATATACCTATGATAATTAGAAGCCATCAAATTAAATTGAGATAAGTATACTTAAGAATAGACATGTAATTATGAATAGTATAATTAAAATAAAGGCACTGTAATGTAATTACTAACAAATATGTAATTATTTGTTAATAAGTTCTGTGAAGGCTAAGACTGTTCCTCATTCATTGTGGCATTCCTAATGGCAGTCTTTAATAAGCTTTCAATGAATATTTTTAACAAGTGAATGAATAATGAATAAATGAAGTCATCTTACCACCAAGATTCCCAAAACCATATTTGTAGTTTTCCCAGGTTTCATTGAAGTTTTGTGATCCATCTATTCGGTGTTGAATTAATGTCCATGAACTGCCTGAATATAATGATTGAAAGTATGCATTTTTAGTAGATTGATTTTGACATATGTAACAAAATACTGTTACTTGGTTTGGTTTTAATTGGTGGCTGTGTAACGTATTTATTAATTGGCTGTGTAATGTAGTTATTAATATTATGTTAATGACATTTTTCACTTACGGTCCCAAGAAATTAAGTGAAGGGCAACTAATGAATTTGTCTTAACTTATTGATAAGAGTTGCTTCAGATTGTTTTATGGAAAGAGATGGAGAATATTGAATAGATGAGTGAGTAAATACATGGAAAAAAACAAGACAAATGTTAAGCACTAGATCTATACAGCTAGCTACTCATGTTATATATATTTAATTTTATATTCAGAGGAAAAATAACAGATTAGTTTTACTTAAGTAGTAAGTAACTTGAGTTAACTACTGTCCATTTTCTCTGTAGTCTAGTTTTACCTGATTTAACATCACAGTAGACATTAAAAACTTGAGAGTTGCTGGGTCTAATGGAGTAGATGCCACTTGTATGTTCGCCTTTGTTATAAATGGTGGTACAATCAGCAGGGATGTCTAGAATCAACAAAATGTTATTACATAAGATACAATAATAAGAATGATATCTGTAGAGTTTGAGATTTTACTTGACATTTTATAAAATTTGGAGAAGATAGCTTTTAGCCCTTTTCAAGTAGCATTTTATTGAAAAAAGTACTTTATGCTAAAACATTTTTATTAGATGATATATTATATAAAGAATATCAAAATAGTTATTACCAAACTGATTTCTTTTTAAGAAAAGTGACAAAATGAGAATTGTAAGTGCTTGTTTTGCTGGATACAAGAATAATATAAATAAAATAGCACATATATTATCTATGAATCAATAGATTGATAGTTACAGATATATGTGGAAAAAGTGAACATACATGGAGGAAACTAATACAAACCTTTTTTTCTGTATGAATTATGTAAAAAATAAATGTTTTGAAAGTGTATCATTTTGTAGTTTAGTTGGGAATGGTGACTTGGTTCCTTTATCTTTGTTTTTCTTATGAAAATTTTCAAGTGAACAGGAAAATAGAAATATTAAAGAGAATACTGTAATCTTTCCATTCATATTTATTTATTAATATTGTGCCATATTTGCTTTATAAAAACATGTATATACAAGTACATATTTTGCTGTTCTATTTGAAAGTAATTTGCAAACATCATGACCCTTTACCCCTTAGCTATTTCAGCATGCATCTCTTAAACATGAGATTATTCTCTTACAATACTGTTATTACATCTAAGAAAATTAATAATAATTCCATATTATCTGATATCGAATCTATATTCATATATTTCTGGTTATCTTAAGAATATGTTTTATAGGGTTTAAAAAACACCAGGGTCCAATTTAGGTTGACATACTATATTTGGTGGATATGCCTCCTTACTCTCTTTTAGTCTATAACAGTTTCTGAGAATTGGGATTTTTTTATGGAAATGTCAAAGACACAGGAAGAATTTGAGAATAACTTCAAGAAGGAAACCAAATTATCTTACCATCATATTCTACATTTTTTGTTTCATTTAAGTGAAGAGAGGGGGTAGTTCTTGGTGCTCTTGTTTTAGAAGAGAGAGAATTTTCTGTGAATTCTTGTATACCAGTTCTTCTTAACTGATAAAAGAATATAAATATACTTTTACAAATGGTACTGGCTATACAATTAGGGGAATGTGATTGAGGATATTAAAAGTACAACTTGTACACATCTTTTAGTAATATGTTAATTGCTTTTCATGTTAAGAAGGATAAACAATGCTATTACAGATTGTACAGATAATCTGTTCTCAAAATATTTGATCAGGCACATTATTTAATAAGTTTAAAAAAATAGAGACAGAGAACAAGGTAAAGAAACAGAAATTGGTTAAAAAACCTCAAAACCAAAGGCAGAGACTTTATTTAAGTATTTTACGATGTTCTATTTATTTATATGATAGCATATATATTATATACGATGTTCTACTTATTTATATGATAGCATATATATTATATTCAATAGCACAGGCAGATTTTAAATTTAACAATTCTCAGTTGTAGGTCTTATTGTTTTTCAGACCTGCCATTGAGACACAGCACATAATTTGAACAGTGCTGATTTCTTGATAGTTTTTGACATGTAAACATCTGTAGAGGTAATAAGTTGGCAGGCTTTATTTGCTTACTTTTTTTGTTTTTTGGTTAGTTCCCTGAGCGGGGATCGAACCCAGGCTTTGGTGGTGAGAGCTCTGAAGACTAGCCACTACACTACCAGGGGAACCCCCCGCCCCTGCTTACTTTTAATATGTTTACTGTTTCATTGTTGTTAGTTTAGGAGTAAGAGTTTTTTTTTATTTGTAATGTTCTGGGTTGGAATTTATTGGCTGATAGCTTTTCTTATTGATGGTCTGAGAAAAACAGTATGTATGTAATACCTTGTATTATTAGTATCAGTTTTTTGATGTCATCATAAATGGCATCTCCCAGGACCTAATTCATAAGGATCTGTTGTAAAGTTCACTTACTGGGTATTAATTAGTCTTTTCTATTGAATAATTATGTGATTTTTAAAGTCATTTAACTTTTTAGAGTTTAGGTTTCTTCATTTAAAGTTGAGGAAGTTGAATCAGATGATAGAGCTTCCTCCAACTCAGAAATTCATTGTTTGGATTCTTCATACATTTTGTTATTAGACATATATCATTTTATAATAATGACATTTTGTTAGCAGATTCATTTAATCATAATAAAAGATACAGGAAAAATAATTTAGAGAAATAATATGTAATAAGAACAAAATTATGGAACTCAGAACTAGTTGGTAAGAAAACCTTTGTGGACAATTAGAAAAAAAATAACCTACTAAATAATGATTCATAAATCAGCAGAAGTGACCTAAAATTCTGAGTCATGAAATTACTGAGACATAATGATATGTTTATTTAGTGAAAATTGGTAATAAAATTTGTTTTATAATTCTTGCCAACTATATTTTTTACTAGTTTCTCCTAGTTGTGTTGTTTTTGGAACTCTCTTGAATGACTGTTTAATAGTATTTGTTGTTAACTAGTATATTTGTACTGTGGTACTATATATTGGAATGCTTAGATTCTGACAGCTTTATTCTAAACCTGTATCTCCATCACCTAGCTTAATTATATTGTTGGGAATTAAACTTTAATTACCAGGCATACAGTTTCTAATACTAAGAATAATAACAATTACAGCAAATTCTTATTGACTTACTTGTGCTGAATATTACATTACCTTTATTAATTCAGTATGTATTTATTAAGTGTCTACTGTGTGTCAGATAGTATGCTATATTCTGGGGTAACAGCAATTTTAAAAATGAAAGAAAATTCCAGTATACATGGAGCTTCCATACTAGTATATGTACAGGTAAGGGAAATAACTAAGAATATATATTATGTTAAATAGAGGTAAGTGCTAAGGACAAAAAGAGAGTAATGAAGGAGGTAGCAGGTTTCAGGGATGGGAGTTGGGGGTCATAATTTTTAAGTGACCTGGGAAGGCTTCATTGAGAATTTTGTATTTGAGAAAGGCTTAAAGGAAATGAGAATGGGCCATGTGAAACCAGTGAGAAGAGCATTCCAGAATTCTAGAAGGAACAACAAGGACAAAGGCCCTGCGATGGCAGCATGTTTGATGTTTTTGAGTAACAGTGAAGAGGCCGGTATAACTAGAGTGAGGAGATGAAGTGAGTGTGGGCCAGTATGAGTGAGATAGGAAGCCGTTGTGAGGTTTTGAACAAAGAAAGACATGATCTAATTAAATTTTAATAGAATCACTTTGGCTGCTATGTATTTTACATGAATTGATTATTGTTTCTCAAAAATCCTTTAAGATAGGTTCTTATTATTATCTTCATAGAGGAAACTGAGAGAGAGAGGGGTTAAGTAATTTATTCAAGTTCAGACAGAAGTTTTAGAGTCAAGATTCAAACCCAGGTAAGTTTATTAGCTGTCAAGCCTGCAATCATAATGATAATAATGCTGATATTATCCTTTCACTCACTATTCGACTATAATTACTTAAAATAACTTGGGAGTTCAGTGTTTTCATAAACCTAAATTTTATGTAAAAGTTTGGATATACCATTAAAATATTGACTTACCTGATTTTCTAGTTCTTTTATTTGACTATGCTGTTGGTTTAATTGTCTGTATTGTTCTTCTACGGTCTGGAGAAGGTCTTTGATGCTATTATCTTGCTGTTCTACAAAAGTCTGAATATAGGTTGTAGTTTGGTTAGAAGTTTCTTCCTTCATTTTTGTTGAAGTAGACTTCTTGTTTTTAATTACACTATTGCAATCTAATTTTTTAAAACTAATGGTGGATTAGAGAAAGGAATATTGTTAATCATTTTGTCTTGTATGTTTAAGTAGTACATATTTTTTGTTTTTATGGTTTTTTAAAAATGCACTATCTCTAAAATAGGATTTCCTAAACTTTACTGCCAGTAAATAAGAGAAAAAAAAATATTTTAATAGTAATAAATCTTTATCATTTGCTGTATTACTTTTATCCATTTTAAACATGTGAGAATAGTTTTAAGTTATAATCTTTTAACTTTTTACTTGTACAGTAATTTACAATACTGTAATAATTTAGTGTTCTATATTTTATTACTTATCTGATTTGTAATTTTCATCTGAATTGTAAAGTTTAGTTGTTTATGATTCTAGGGAAGCGTAAGTTTTATTTCCTAGTGGCCTTTTTCTGAAAAAGTATAGTATTTCAACAATGCAAAGAAGTATTTTAAGTAGCATGTCCTAAAATATTTTTTAAAAAGACCCACATTGCAAAAAAAAACTCCACATTATAAACATAATCATGAGCCCTTTTTGGCTTCTACTTACTTTAAGTGAAGTTACTTCTGGGTGTTCCTGAATTTCAGGTTGATTTTTAATTAAATTGGTTAATTGCTCCTCCAAATATCTCACTTTTTGTTGAAGTAGAATTTTTTCTTCTAGCAGGCTTTCAAGTTTTGAGTTGAGTTCAAGTGACATATTCTTCACTTCTTCATTTTTAACTTGTAGTTTGGTTGTAGTACTTCTAAGTTCCTTTTCTTCTTCTTTCATTTCGTTGGTTTGCAGTGATAGGTCATAAAAAGACTGATCAAATATGTTGAGTTTTTGAAATATATCATTAATTTGGCCCTTAGTCTTATGGACAAAGTCTTTAAGGCCATGTCCTAACTGAAGAAGTCCATTGGCTAAAATTTTTACATCATCTAACATAGCAAATCTTGATTTTGGCTCTGGAGGTATAGAATCAATTGTTGAGTAGTCTTGGTCAATTCTGGAAGAAATAACTAGAGGAGCAATAAAAAGAAAGAGCTTAATTGTATACATTTTTATCTTAATTATTTAATTTCAAGTAATTTGGGACTAGGTTTCTCCTCTAAGTAGAAGTAATTTCTGAACTCTATATATACACCACTATTGGCCACACAAACAGTAAGTTTAATGGGTGAATATAGTTAATCATTAAGCTTTGTAAACTTGTACGAATGTAACCTTCCACATTGAGTTAGATCAATGCTCAGTGAAATCAAGGAAATGAGCAACTAACTGAATAGGTCATTCTAAATTGTTAATTATATTTAATTTTGCTGTTATATGTTGCACTTTTTGTATTATGAGATCTACTTGTTTTTAAAATCTCATTTTAATTTATCATGATTTTTAAAGAGATTTAAAAGTAAACACCAAACTCTCTTGATTGGTAAAACCATCATTAAAATTGAGGAAAAATTAGTGAATTAAGTATGCATTTTCCACATTGTATTTGGAACAGTGGAAACAGTGTCCCAACCCCCCCAAAATACCTTCTGTGTGAAGCCTTCCTCCACTTCTTTGGGTGGTATTAAAATGTGCTGCACTCCCACAATTCTCTGTATAAACAAACATATGATTATATATTTCTTGTTATTTGCTAGTATGTATTTTTGCTCCAGATGGCCTGCCTTAACCATTTTTGTATATTATCACAAAATCTCATACATTAAAAGGCATTTCATCCTTTTCCATTATATTTTATGGCTCTGTGTTCTAGCCTCTTTTCCATATGCCCACTGAAAGACCAGTAGGCTCTGTGGTTTTTAAAGGTCAAACCAGAAATAATTACTTCCAGTGTCAGAAATCATTTGCCCATTATAAATTTTTCTGAATTTTGTGAGTTTGATAATAATATTGATAATATAAATACAACAAAACCAAAAAATTAGTAGTGCATTTAAAAATACATGTTCCAAGGTGCTTCTTCTAACTTAGTGTAAAGGAAAAATTAACTAAATACTCCTGTTAAATTGTATGTGCTTATTCTTCTTGAGTGTTCATATTAAGAACCTTTAGAGAAAATAATAAATTCTTTAAAAATCCCCTTTTTTGACAAATTAATATAGTGCAATCATTTAAGAGTGTAGGCTCTGGAATCAGACTGTGATCTGGGTCCAAAAGCCAGCTCTATCTGTCTGACCTTGGACAAGTTACTTAACCTTCACATATCTCAGTCACCTCATCTGTAAATTGAGGTAGTTACATATATAGCACATATTTAATAAACCCTATTAAAGCATTTATTAAAAGAATATGTGTAGAGCATTTAGGACAAGGTATGGCAAGTAGGAAGTACTCAAAAAAGTCATTATATCACATGGAGCACCCTTTTAACTATGTGTGTCTGTAAAATCAGCCCTACCTAAAATAAATTTTTCATAAAGTTAATAACTTTGTTTTTGTAAAGGGAAAACTTTAATATAATGAATTACACTCACATAAGTTGTAAATTATCAGTATGATTATGGAGAGAGACTGACTGAATTGAAATCCTGGCTATGCTCTTCCTCAGCTGTGTGATTCCTGGTCACATTGTTTAGCTTTTCTGTACTTATATTTTCTTGTCTGTCAAGTGAAGATAATACCTACCTACTTTGATGGATTATATAAAGGTTAAAAATTAATATTATAACTCAGAACACTACCTGGTGTATAGTAAACACTACATAGTATATATTTTTTGGTAATTAGAAATAATCAATGCACTTATGTACATACTGTAATATTTTATTGGTGGGTATTATTTAATCTCATGTTAAGAGGACCTAAGTTGGCAAAGTTTGCTAGAATATTTGTTTTCTGAATTTTGCTGTGTTGGACCTTTATAAGCACAGGGAGTTAATGGTTTTTTTTTTTTTAATCTTGTGTATGCTTTTTTAATGTCCACTACAGAATCATATAAATATTTCTGTTAAGAGAAATAAAGAATGCAAGTAAATAAAAATATACAAGTACTTCCACTAATGAAGAAAAAAAACAAAAATTTTTTCTTACACTTTATTTTCATCTTACCATTACATGTTATGGAAGTGTAAAAGCATATGCTGAGCTAGTGAAGGTATTTGAATTTTTTCCCCTCTTATTTAAAAAGGAAAGTTAATGTTGTCATCATTGGTAATGAAGGACATGTGTCGAAACTTCTCTTCACTAACCTATCTTTTCTAGCTTAAAACTACTGACTGACATTTTATCCACTTTTTAATAGAGGCAGAATTGAGGTGGGCTTCTTGCCTCTATTGTACTATAAACTCTTTATTGGCAAGATCTATATCTGTTTTAAATTTAATCTCTTACAGCTCTTAGTACAGTACCTTACAGGTTGGAGAAAGAAACAAACCAAAAAAAAACGTTTTTGTTTTTTTTTTTGCGGTGGGGTGGGGTAATTCCCTGACTGGGAATTGAACCCACATCACAACGTTGAGAGCGCCGAAGCCTAGCCACTACACCACAAGGGAACCCCCTAAAAATAAACTTATTGACTGAAGAAGAGAATGGTAAAATCAACATGGAAATTTTCCAAGCACATAGTTTATGTGTGGTAGGTGCTCACCCCTTTTGAATATAGGAAGTTCTTTTTAGAGAAAGGAATTTGAAAAGTACCCTTTTCCAGTGCATGAAAGTAACTGGACACTAATACCAAAGAGAGACTGTGTAAAGGAGTATTTTTCCATTTTGATTTCCGTACTAGGATATTAACATTTTTTTTGCACAATTTATACAATTTCTCACTTGTAACACTAAAGATAGATTGGAGCCGGTGATCATACCTATTTTCTTGGTTTATAATATATGAGTAGAAATATCTGGATAATGTTTTTTCTAGTTTTACATATTATTGAATATATTAAATAATTTGCCTAATTACAAGCTGTGGAAGAGGGTCAACATGGGAAATGTAATGAAAGTAATTTTATAAATGATGGTTACATCTGTCTTTCAGTGCCTCATGTCTGAGTACACATTGTTAAAGGCAGAATCTAATCTTTGTTTGAACTTGTGCTTATTTAAATAGAGCACTGATGAAATATAACCAGTCATGTTACAAAGATTTAAAATGTTTATGCCAAAGAAAATAAGAAACTAAGCAAAATAAAGCTCTAATAGAAGGAATTCTAGTTTCTAAGAACTAATATGAAAAACTTTTTAGCTACATAGAAATGTAGGACAGTAGGAGCCTTGTTTGAATTTCAAGCAAAACAAAGTCCCTTATCCTCCCACAGGTTGTGCAATCTTTTGGAGATAGGACTCCAAAAAACACATGAGGCATTTTGGATCTTTTGAATATAATATCCTTTTAATTTCTTTTTAACTTTGATCATTTGTTTTGAATTAATGTTTGGTCAAAAGATTCTGAAAGTAACTGTGAAAAACACATTCGTAAATAGAAATGGTTATATTAACTAAAGAATAATGCCAGAGTAATACATTATTAGCTCCCATTTCCTCTCTTTGTTCAGAACAGCACTGTTCAGTGGAAATATTGTGAGTTATATATGTAAAAAATCTAAAAAAAGTGAAAGTAATTTTAATAGTATATTTTATTTAATCAAATATGTCAGTTATCATTTCAACCTGTGATCAGTATAAAAATACTAATAAGATATTTTTTATTCTGTTTTCATGCTAAGTCTTCCACATATGCACTGAGTCTGGTGTGTATTTTATATTTTCAGCATATCTCAATTAGAACAGGTACACATCAAGTGCTTGATAGTCTCACTAGACTGTTTTATTGGACAGTGCAGATCCAGAAGATAAGTACTCTTTGAAGGAATCATTTTATTTATCTTCTTTTCATGTTTGCTATTAATAAATGTTAATTTTTTTATGTTGAAAGTACTTATTGTGGAAATTCAGATATTTCAAAAACCTGTAAAAAATAAAAATCTTCACTCTTCACTATTAACATTTTGGGGTCTGTTGTACCAGACCCCCTGGATGACTAGCTAAACATAATTTTTTAAAACACAAATGGGATTATGTTATATATAGCTCATGTTATAATGTATATATAAATTAATTAAAACCTTAATATTTTAAAATTTATTTTCATATGAGTGCATATAGATTTACCAGGGTTTTGTTATATGGTATCACCTTAATTTAATCACTTCCCACCAATGATCATTTAATTTGTTTTCAGTTTTCTAATTACAAACAATATGCATAAAAATGTTTTATATGTGTGTATAAATATTCTCATAAATTTATAGATGTTGCCTTTCAAATTATGATTTTTTTTGTCAGATTATCCTTCAAAAGTATTGTGCCTTCTATGTTCCTACCAGGAGTATATATGAGAGTTCATCTTTTCCCATGAATTTTTACCAGTGCTTGAGAAAAAGAAAAAATATCAATAAATATAATAGGCAAATATATCTAGTTCATTTTGCTGGCCATCTAATTTTGCTCACTTTGTGAAATAACTGAGTATTATCACATCACCCCCCCGCCCCCATCAAGCTCTTTTCTCTTTTTTGTTTGTCTCTTTCTGACTAATTTTAGGAATTATTCGCATATTTTGAATACTATTTGTATGTAACAGCATTTTTCTATTTTTTTGTTTGTCTTCCTCCTATCACTTGCTCTATAGAGGCTTTCAGATTTGTCTTCTAAGATTTTTATTGCTCATGCCCAGAAATGCCTTCCTCACCTATAAAATACAATCTCTTTAAAGCTTTTCTAATACTTTTATAGTTTTTAAAATTATTATTTAAATCTTTGATTCATTTGGAACTTATTTTGAGGAATGGCTAAAATATTAATTCAGCTTTTATTCCTAAATGACTAGTTGGCTATTTGAATAGAATACTTCATTAATCTACCTTTGCTGATTTGAAATTCCTCTGAAGGAATATTACAAATGCAAGGTAAAGACTTGCTAGGGTTATGTGGGAATTTATTATTGGAATTATTCAAATGGAAAAAAATCTGGATTCAATTGCATGCCTTTCACCTTCAGAGACAAGTTGAATTTAAAATTATAGTGTTTATATTAGAAAGCAAGCATAGCTTATAGATAATGTTCAGTTAATTCCCATTTAACCTGTGACTCCAAAGGGTTAAGTAAGTAAATATTTGTGTGCATTCTGTATTGTTCATTCATTCATTCATTCATTCATTCATTCATTCAACACAAGACACTGTTTTAGGCATTGGGAATATAGCAGTTTACTAGGTAGATAAAGTCCTTGTTGTCATTCAGTTTGGGCTCTACTAAAGGAGATATATAAGCCATACATATAATAAATGAATGAGATATTTTAGGGTTATCCTTAGAAGATTGTTTAAGAGTCGTAAATGAAATAACAAAGTGATGTGATGGTGAAGGGAAGTAAAGGTAAAACTTTCTGAGACTTGAAAGACTGGAAGAGGACAGTCATGTTCATGTCTACAAAGCTAAGACAATAGTAATATGAATGCAGAGGTTCTGCAGGTTGAGAGAAAGCATGATGTGTTGTTTTGCTTTCCTGTGTATTTTGCATGTCTAGCCTACTTGCACATTTCTGATTAAAATTTGTGGGTAGATTCTTTAGTCTTAAGTCCTCTTATGGGCTCTAGTGACATTCTGTATTCATAACACTTATCATACTACATTATAATTATGCACTTGTCATATTCTCCCTTTAGACCATGAGTTCTATTAAGTTCAGGACTTTAAGTCGTTTATTTCTGTATTGTCAGTATCTAGCACATTACATACTCAGTAAATGTTATAGTAAGGAATTATAAACATAATTAAGGTCAATCTTTATGTGCTTTGGATCCTGTTCTCTCCCACCTTTTTAAGATTTTTACATTCTTGTTCTAGTATACACAAACTCTATGTCAGATGGATTCCTTTCATGAGGATTTAATCAAATGCAAACTTTTCCTATCTTAAAAAAAACTCTCCAAATCCCCATATTCTGTCTTCAGCTATTCCATTATCTTTCTCTTCTTCATAGCTACATTTTTTAGAATTTTGCTTATTTCATTATTTTTACCTTCTACCTTCTCTTGAACCTACTTTATCTGTTTTCAGCCTGAAATTATCAGTGACTTTTACGTTGCTAAATCCAAAAGTTTTGACTTCTACCTCATTTGGCCCCTTAGTAGCATTTGACACTTAACTATTTATTCTTATATTTTCTTTCCTTGGCTTCCATGTCACTGCACATTCATGGTTTTCTACTTCTCTGGGAGTGCCTTCTCAGTCTGCTTTGCAGGCTCATCCTCCTCTGGCTGACCACAGAATCTTGGAGTTCCTTTAAGACTCCATACTTGGAATAAGACACATGAGTAATTAAGTAACATTCTAATTCTCTCATAGTTGATATCCTTGAGAATGGTTCTTAGCATGGGAAAAATGATATGTAGATGCAAAATTGAAAAGTTTAATGAAAGCCTTATAGTCTTGAATTCGAATTTGAACTGACAGTATCAACTCAGGATGTATTTTCTGTTTAACGCATTTTCCCCTTAACATTCCTTTACTTAAATGGCCTAGAAACCATGACTAACCCAGAATGAGAAGCCAGAGTGTGGCTTGGAAAGACATTTTTCATTCAAGAAATTACAGCTTCTTAGAGAAATAGCTGGTTCCAGATCTGGGGAGAAACTGTAAGAAGAACCTGGGCACTCTCAAGCAATTGGCAAACTTTTTTTTTTTCTTTTTTTTGTTTTGTTTTGTTTTTTTGTCGGTTGTTTGAGTTCCTGTTAATAGAGAGTCTACTTATATTTATTTGGCATCTACCATTTTCCATGGGTGTCAGTTAACTGAGTCCACTGTATTTTGAAAATTGGCACATAATGGGAAAGAATCAATCATTTATTCCTACTTCTCGTATGATGACTCTCTGGCTAAGCAAATAGTAGATTAGGAAAAGTGCTCTTCATAGAGATAGTCCAGCTACTAAATAAAGAAGGAATCGTAGAATATTACCTTTTGGCAACCCTTTCTGAGTTAATGGATTTGAGTATTGATCACCATTGTCTACTAATTGCACAGAGAGAGAAACAGCAGCCAAACATTTCCTTCCTGATAAAAGGACACAGTACAGTTTTTGAAATGATCTTGCCAAAGTAATTTGAGCCTACATATGACCAAGGTTCTAGATCCAACTCTCACTTTACAGCAAGCTTGTCCAACCATTGGCCCAGGAGAAATTCATAAACTTTCTTAAAACAATGAATTTTTTTCGCAAAATTTTTTTCTTAGTTCATCAGCTGTTGTTGTGTATTTTATGTATGGCCTAAGATAGTTCTTATGGGGTGGCCCAGGGAAGCCAAAAGATTGGACACCTCCTGCTTTACAGAAAACACACGTTAAATGTCACTACCGGGATGCAATCAATGCAATCTAGCTTCTGGAAAAATCTACACAAAAATAATACAGTTTCTTCAAAAAAATATAGTGTAAAAGGAGAAGATGAAAAGACTTCCTGGTCCATTAAGTACCCATCTCTTCCTCTCATACATAGCTTTTGTATACCTCTCACAAAATTATGTTTTTTTGAAATGGTCTGTTCATAGGTGTGTCTGTCCCAGTAGACCATATGTTCCTCAAGACCAGAGGATGGCTTCTTAATCATCATTTATTTCCCTGGTTCACAGCAATACTATCTGACATTTGGTGCAGAATCAATAAGTATCTCCTGTACAGATTTTATTTAACTTCAGTGGTTAGTCTGTCATAGTCATCTTTAATCTTTAGTTCTTTGATTAGGAATTATAACCTTTTCATAATTGCCTTTTGCACATTTGACTATTTTGAGTATAACTGACTTCTCCATTTCTTTAATGACTTTTAGATCGTATACTTATTGTCATACACACCCATCCTCCCAACATGAAAACTTCATTGCTTTTTCTAATTATAAAGACCATATATTCTCACTGTAAATATATTCACTCAAAATAGAAAAGTATAAAGAAGAAACTAGAGCCATCACTGTTAACCCCTGAATATTTCAAAAATATCCTTTTTATCCATTCTTTTTCCCCTCCCCTCCAATTTCTGTAAGTAGGGCAATGCCCTGGAACCTTCTTTTTTTTTTTTTTCATTTTTTTCATCCAACCTGCTGGGTATCTTTCTATGAATAAATTCTGCTGTACATTGCCATTGTGGATATTGCATAGTATACCTTCTTATTGTCTTAATGTAATTAACTCATCTTGTACTGATAAACATTATATTTCTTTAATTATTTGTAATTATTTCCTATTATTAAAAAATGCTGTAGTTTTTTGTTTGTTTGTTTGTTTGTTTGTTTTAATACACCCATTTATACAGTACAGTTTTCTCTTTAGACTAGAGGTGGGTTTTTGTCAGGCAAAGGGTGTGCTTGTTTAAAATTTCTATATTGCCCTACCTCACTTTCAGAAAATTTAGACCTATTTTTATTGCCCTAGCAGTTGATTAATAGGGTTTTATTATACTTGAAGTTTTATTCATCAGCTCTTAACACTATTCTTCAGGTAAAGTAACTCTTCATTCCTTTTTTTCTCTTTAGCTCTTTATATTGGTAAATTATTTCTACTTTGTGTTGAATGATTTCTCCTGTGTTGGCAACAGGGACTATTAAAGTTGTATAGGGTGCAAGATTATAAACCGGACAAGAAGTCAAATGCAGAGTAATCCATGTTTGTCTTGTAGCAACTACTCAATCTTGTTGTACCTACCATATTGTCATGCATGTTTTTGAACAATAATGTAGAATATTATTCCTCTTAAACCCTAGATCCCATTTATAAATGTCACCCTATTTTTATCTGCTTGAAGGAACTAAGATAATATTAGAACTGTCTTTTAATTTCTTAATAATGTTTCAGTTCATACTCATTTATTTCCCAAAGCCTCTTGTAGAGGAAAGAACATGTGTTTGTTAGTCTGACTGACCTGTATTTCTGATTTCAGCTTTGCCACTTACTTGGTTGTATGTGGTAATCAACTTTGCTGGGCCTCAGTTCTTCTGCAAAATTGGGGTATATTTGATTGTTATCTCTTTGAATGGTTACTTTCAAGAGCAAATAAAACATTGCATGTGAAAATACTTAACACAGTGGCCAGCAAATTATTAAAAACATCATAATGTTTTTAAGATGTGTTCACTATCATGTATACTATTGCCTTCACAGAAATCTTCTCTACATATACCCTCAGAGTCTCAATTTTGCCAATCGTCAAGGTTCTGCCAGAAACATAACAGTGAAAGTCCAGTTTATGTATGGGGAGGATCCAAGCAATGCAATGCCGGTAAGAAATGTTCTTTACTTCTCCTATTCTTCATATATTGTCCAAATAGACACTTTCTGAGCTATCACTTGATTGGCAGCTCTAAACTGGAAATTAATGTGATCTTGTAAACCAAATTTTTAACTGCATTACTTCCTGTCATGGAGTCTTATTTACTGAGGATTTGTTGTATACTAGGCACTCTCAGAGATACAAAGATGAATAAAACTTGTAATATAGAGAATATAAGACAAATAGATAAAATTCTAAAACAGTGACTTTCAAAAGAGGGTCAGATCACGGTGCTCTAACAAAGCGCAGGTATTTTTTTTCTACCTTGGCGTCTGTGATTCTGATTCTCCTCCTTCAGAATGGAAGGCCAAGAAAGGGAGATGGAAAGCAATGGGTTGTGGTATAATTTGTAAATGCTCCTCATGTGATTCTAATATGTGTGATTCTTCCCATCTTTGTTGAGAAACTCTGGCAATAGTTCTCAACCTTGCTTGCATATTACACTTACATGGGGAGCTTTTAAAACTACCAGTACCCAGACTGAACATCATTCCAATTATAATCTCTGAGCATAGGAACCAGGAAGGTATCAGTATTTTTAAATCTCTTGAAGGGATTACATTTTGCAGCCACAAAGTTCTGTGCTAATAATTAGAAGATTGGTACAGGGATTGAAAAGCATAGGTGTTCAGTGGTAGGAGAGAATACCCTAAAGATGGTTAAATGTTAATGACAGTAGGTCTAGATGGTGAGGGAAGGAGAGCAATTCAAGTTGGAGAATGTCCTTCAGTAGAGGTACAGTGGTAAGTTGCCAGTGATCAAGAGCAATGGAAGATAAATCAGAAATAGTAGATTGAGGCCTGACAGGGGAGATTCTTGACTTCTCAAATTGTGATTTAGGATTTTTGGGACACTAAAAATGCAAGTTCCATGTGAGTAGATTTTTGGCTCAACTTGAAGTAACATGGACTAGAAGCACAACTGTTACTGCAGATGTTCAACCTCTGACAACCATAGTGTCAGGAAAATAAGCTAAGAATAGGTGCATTGTTAACAGTTTTATTTTAGCATTCTGTGTCAGTCATTTAAATCAAGTCCTGATTTTCTAGTTACTAGAAAGGCTGTATATTTCTTCTGTTACCTTAGTGTCATCAGCATTTATAGATTTTGACAGCAGAAAGCACAGATTATTCATCTTTGTATTCTTCTGTGGCATCTATTTCAGATCCTTGCAAAAATACATGCTGAATAAATATGTATTGAATAAATGTAGAATTTATTTTTGAGGTTTGAATTAGCATTTCATGCCTTTTACTAGTTCTTCATTTCTGCTGAGGGAATGAATGTACTATCATGGCTGATGAAAAGATACTGGATTGTGAAAATAGATGCTTTGTTATCCTATGCATGAATTGCAATAAGAATTTGAGCTGATGACAAATGTAGTATATGTAAAATAATCTGTTTTATTGGTTGCCTAACAAGCTCTTCCTTGTCTTAGCACATATATGGCCTCCTCTACTGAGCCCCAACTGCCTCCAGCCACATTGGCAGTTAGACTGCTCCCTCTTTTGGTGCTACCATAGCATCTTCTCAGTTCTTTTAAGGGCCTTATCACTTTATAATTATATGTTTATTTCTTTACCTTGTCCACTAGATTGTAAGCTCCTTGAGGGCAGGGACTTTATCCTACTGATATCTATATCTTGATGCCCATCGTAGCACTTGGTGTATAATTGATACTCAGTCCATGTTGACGAATAATTAAAAATACATGTCAAATGGTCAAAAAAAAGGAACACTTTCCCTTTATATCATTCATGTTATGAAAAAAATACATGTCAAATGGTCAAAAAAGGAACACTTTCCATTTATTGCATTCATGTTATGAAAATAAATAAGTTACTTTGTGAAAAATGATAGCTTTTCAGAGGGAAAAGGAGGTGCACTGCATTCCTTTATTTGTGTATTATTGGTTATATGAAAATATAATGCTGTTATGTTTAAGTGAGTGGCTGGATTGAAAGAGTTTATAAACATAAAGCATTTTGCTTTCTTATTTTTTTTTAATAAAGCCTATTCAAATGGGTTCTAAGATAACTTTTTTGATCATATAATGTTGATTTGATAAAATCATAAACTTCATAATTCTGGCACTGGAGCAACATTTGATAAACACATAATAAGGTATTCTTAGCAAATTGATGAAATTAGAATTGTCTAGGAGAGTCATCATTATTACATTTTTACATAGCCTTCAAATAAAAGGACCTCTTGAGATGTTGCGAAAGGAAACAAAATACCTGTTAATATGTTCTTTTTATTCTGGGATGGTGCCAATTAACCCTTTTGTATAAAGAATAAACTGATTTGTTTTACCAGTTGTGTTAATGAAAGTGTGATGTCATGCCCACATACCTATTCATGCATATGTAGAGATGGCTGGCCAAACATAAGAATTTAATGTATAGCTCGATAACATTGCAAGCCTTTCTCACATAGGAATCATAGCTATGATCTTGACATCATTAAGCCATTGATCTAATTAGCTGCCTTAATTAACCACAGCTTACTGTTAGAATTCAAGAGGCAGATATACAAGACTGAATTATTTTACCTCTAAACCTTCTCCAAAATAATATTGTATTTTTTTTAATATGGTGGATTTTTTTAAATACATATGTAAGAATATAAAATGAACCTTTTCCTCCATTGTAGAGTAGTTTGAATAGAGTACTAGAAGCAAATGATACATAGCTTGACCTAAAATAGGATCTTAAAATATTATTTATAAATAATATATATTTGACTGTGAGAGTGACTACAATTTCAATGGAGAAACCACCAGTTTGTTTAGTAGATATATGCCACCATTCTAGGATCATATTTTTTATATAAATTCTAAATGATGTGCTATATCCAGATTTTAAAATGAATTCTTCACCTTCTTTTTTAAAAAAGGAAAAAAAATGTACCTTATTGCCAATAGATATAAACAATGGATAGAAACTTTTTGTATGTTTGAATGTCAGATGGGTCTGTAGTTGAAAACAAATTTAAAATTAAACAATTGAACCAATTAATGAACGTCAGTAGGCACATTGTTCTTCATTGGGCTGATTTTGCCCATTGTTCTCAAATTATTATTATATCAGACAAATTCTTACCTAGATATGAAACATCCAGCATTTATTACAACGAAGTTTCAACATGCTGTTATTTGTTACAGGTAATCTTTGGTAAATCTAGCTGTTCAGAATTTTCAAAGGAAGCCTATACAGCCGTAGTATATCATAACAGGTACTGAATTCAAATATTTCTTTCAAGTTACTCACTTCTCAGTGGCATTGTTAGCACTCACGTTAGTGTGTTTACTGAATGCTTTGCTGCACTGAATGTGCGAATTCAAGATAGCTGACATCAGAGTTATAATTTTCAACCTGTAGATGCACATTTTTATAGACATCTCAAA
This sequence comes from Lyroderma lyra, assembly GCA_004026885.1. Classification (NCBI taxonomy): domain Eukaryota; kingdom Metazoa; phylum Chordata; class Mammalia; order Chiroptera; family Megadermatidae; genus Lyroderma; species Lyroderma lyra. The sequence goes on from PVJL010005039.1 coordinate 64,297, forward strand.
TTATAAGACTTTATATACAGAACATCTTTTCTATCAAATTCTCTGATCCTTTCATTGTTATTATATTGTTACTGGTTATCATTATGGCTTCTGGTCCTTTGGTCTTTTCCTTATCATAGTCCCCTAACACTCTGTAGTTGACTTAACCTTTTACTAAGCTTGACCCCCCATTAGTCAGTTAAATTGGTGGTATTCTCAATATCCAGTAATCCTTTGACTTAATGCCTTTCCATTTTACTTCTTTTGGGAAATTGTTAACTTTGGATAACCTTTAATTTCTGCTTTTGTTATTTCTTTTTTAATTGAATGCTGTTGGACAAAAATCACAAAATCGTACCAATCACAAGTTGATATTGTTTTATCAAATGGTAGGGTACAGTAATTCATTTTATCTTATTTTATCTTCCATTGGCCCCACCATTCTTTGTCATCACTTTTTCACCCTTTTTCTCATTTTGCAGTAGCTATTGTAAGCCTTTCTCTCCATTCCTCTTGTTCCTTTTTTTGTCTTTAGTTTACTTTTAGCTTTCCTACTTTATTAAGTTGATTGAGACCATCCAACTTGAGATCCACCAACTTCTCTTCATTTCAAATTAATTTTGTACTGATCTGCCTTTCCTTCTGTTTCAAAGGTAGTAATGAATGGTGCACACCCTGCTCAACATGAATCTTGTCTTTTCTGCTCTCAATCTTATCCACTTTCTTTCAGAATATAACTGCAGTTATCCATCCTCTTACATCATCAGTTTTCTAAAAACAAAAGTATTTCTGCAGTGCTGTTGTGTGGCATGGTTTTTCCTTGACCTCCTTCAAACTTTCTTCTTTCTTCGCTTTATTTATGGCCCTCTCAATTTCCTGCTATCTCTTGGAACACCTTTTTTCTTCTATAGTAAGTATTCTAATTTTCCTTTTTTTTAAAGTATAGACATACCACACAAAACACTAAGGTTTTGCCCTTAACCCTCTTTTTCTATAATATTCTCTTCCTAAATAATCTTATATATATTTCTTACAGTTACATTCAATGAAAATGCTACTACTTTACTTTTATGTCGATTATTCACAACTCTTACTTTCAACCTTCATTCTGAGGTACAGATGTGTTTTCAGTGGCCTGTTGGGCATTTTCATTTGGGTTCTCTGCTGCCTTCTCAATTTCCATGTATTTATCCCTGGCCTTCGTCTGGACCCTATCTCTATCTGATTGTTTATTTTAATTAATAGTACCACCATTTTCCCAGTTACTCTACTCAAAATTTAAGACATTCTTGCCTTTCTTTTTTTTTCCTCTAATACCTAATCCTCTTTTACATCTCAGTGATTTTTTTTTCTGCCTCATTACCAAGCATATTCTGTGCTGTCCTATTTCTGGGTCTTTCTTGGATCTTTTTTCTATCATAGTCCCTCTACTTACTGAATTTTTACTCATTCTTTAAGGCCTATGTCATATATCTCCTCCTAAATATAATTCCCTGATCTAAAATTTCAAGTAATCTGTTGAACTCTGTTCTTTAAGCACTTAACCTTATATGCGCTATACCAGAGGTTGGCAGACTTTTCCCACCAAGGGGCAGATAGTATTTATTTTAGGTCTTGAGGGATATATGATCTCTGTTGCAGCTACTCAGCCCTGCTTTTATAGTGTAAAAGCAGCCATCGTCAATAATTAAAGTTACCAATGAATGGGCATGACAAATTTATTGAAAAATTTGAATTTTATTTAATATTTCAAGTGAAATATTTTTTTATTTTTTTCAACCATTTAAAAGTATAAAAACCATTCTTAATTTGTAGGCTGTACAAAACCAGGCAGTAGACTGGATTTGGGTTATGGGCCATAGTTTGCCAACCCCTGCTTTATAGCATAGCTATTGTTATATTTGTGGTTTATTTACATTTCTACTAAATTATTTATTTTTGAGAGTAATTGTTTCTTATGCTCATCTTTAAAACCACCACAAAAGTAATATTAATACAATGATCAGTGTAAAGGTGGGAAATTCACTTGTTGATGAATGACTGGTAGATGTTTAATTTTCCATAACAGTCTTCACATAACATGATTTGAGAAAAGAAATGAACTAAAATGCTCAATACCAGGAAAGATATTGATAAAGAAGATAGTAATTTCTGCAAGTATCTCAGTTTATACCTAAGTTTTGATTTTTGTTGCTTTCAGCATAAATAGAATTTAAGTGACAGTACTATCTAACATTGCTAGTAGATTTAACTTTGTCCTAATTTAGTGGTGACGAGTGAGATCAGTAATAAGATGTATAGCATCTTTTATTCACCAAATTCTCAGATAGGTAGTATTAGTTATCTTTCTTGTGGATATTAAGAGCCTCATTCCACTTATTATTCTGTGACCAAATCTACAAGTGTTGGTGTTTTGAGGCTTCTTTGAGATGGAAGAATATTTGACCAATTAGCATCAGAGAAAAAAAACCGTAGTGGGTGGACAGCCTTCACTTTGTTGGAGCCATTTGCTTTGGATGCATTTTCATTGAATTTAAGTCTGAGAGATACTAATTGAATATAGAAGGTTGGGATGCTAAGGTTCTAATCCCTTTTAGGTCTATAGCATAAATAGCAGCCATGCTGTCCTATAAAAATACACCTGGGACCACTCTCAATGAATATTGAAATGAAAATGCCATTGGTTTGATCAGATATCATATTTGTTGTATTCTTATAGTGGCTGGGAGTACTTCTAAACTGGAACAAATGTAATTTGTGGGTGTTCCCTGATATTTTTTTTTCTTTGAGCTGTTAGTTAATACACTAGTCCATATTTTGGTAACATTATTTATTTTTTTAGCAATGGGATCAATTGATGTAAGACATTGCATGGAGAGCCCTAAGTTGTCTAAAGATACCTTTTTTTCTTTTTTACACAAAAGGATAATACTTGTAATTTGAAGCTGCACTCCTATAATAAAACAAAGTTTTTCTGCGGTATGATTTTAAAATATACACTTATAAAAATTTATATTATTTTTTCTATGTAATGTGTATCAGAATTTGTTTATAAATCGAGAAAGGCTTGCCCTAGTTTCCCTATTCTAATGAAGATCTCAGCATCAAGGTGGTAATTATTAACGAATTTCCAAATAGAAGAATTACTCAGCCCATTAATGAAAATGGGATGAAAATTTTCAGAAACAGTGGCAGCTCCCTCATCTGAAGTAGGAGTTAGTTACTTAGTTTGGAAATAAAGAAAATATTTGGACTAGAAGAAAAATTAAGCTTGAATCTTGAAGTTAAAAATTACTCAAGTAAACAAATGCAATAATTATTTATTTTGAACAACTTACTATTGATCTGTTTTGTTTTTGTTTTGTTTTTGTATGAAGGTCTCCTGATTTTCATGAAGAAATCAAAGTTAAACTTCCTGCTACTTTAACTGACCATCATCACTTGCTTTTTACTTTTTATCATGTTAGTTGTCAACAAAAACAAAATACTCCTCTTGAAACTCCTGTTGGATATACAGTAAGTATATTTTTAAATATTTAGCAGTTTGATATTAAAATAATTATAATACTTAAGATATAGTTGATGTAATTTTTTAATCTGATTCTCCACATTGCTTAGCAAGAGTCAAGAAAATGCTCATTAATGTAACCAACTAACTTACATGTGTAAAGATTTAGGTGTTCTGAATTACTGTGTGTTCACCCAACAGCACAGTATAAATATAACAGTTTTAAGGTTTCTTCAGAAGAGAATTGTTTGAATGTAAAAATGATGAAAAGAGACCCTTGGCAATTAAATACATAACATTTTTGCTTTAATTAAAGGCAATTAGACCCTTGAATATTTTTTGAAAATTATTATGGTTAATTGCAAAGATAAACCTAAGGTGAAAGACATCATAATGCACTATCACAATTTTGTCAGAAAAATCATGTCTCCATCCAAAAGAGAAAAATCAACATTTGATTCGTTTTTTGTCTCTTCCAGTTTGTGACATGAATTTTGCTAAATATAAGAAAATAAATTTATGTTCACACTTTAAAATTTTGTTTCCAACATTCATATCTAATCAAATCTTTTCTTATTTACATTGACACTATTACCCCAGTTTAAAATTGATATACATTGTGGCTACCAAGTTTCTACTATCAATTTTTCCATATAGTTTTAAATAGTGCACGTTTAGTAATAATAATGTTTAGGGATCATCCTTAATAAAATATTGTTGGGAAACTTGAGAGGAATTAATGGAGGCCATAATTAGAAAATTAAATCCCCATGGTGTTTGGGGATGTGAGATAAATGTGGCTCATATCAAGTTCTTGGAACAGATTTTCCTGTGATTACTTATATAAAAAACATATTTAAATTTCACTTAAATATTGTTTCCTTTTTTTAAATAGTGGATACCAATGCTTCAGAATGGACGATTAAAGACTGGGCAGTTTTGCCTGCCAGTCTCCCTAGAAAAACCACCACAGGCTTATTCTGTACTGTCTCCCGAGGTCAGTATCTCTCATATTGATCTTCTCCAGATTGAATCAAATGGGTTTTTCATTACAAAGGTACTTTTCTCAAATAAGACCTTGCTGTTCTATCTATAAATATGTAGATATTATTTTCTCCTATAATTAAAATTACTCTATAGAATACTTATAAGCTTTTATACTATTTTAAAAAGATAAGTATATTCATTTTAAAATCAAAATAATACATGAAATATAGACTCAAAAAAAGAAATTTGGAGAATTTTTATATTCTAACATGAGAAGCTTCTTTAAATAAATGAATTTTTTTTAGTAGACAACACTTCACTAAAAGGGTGGGAGGAGGAGAACAGATATAAATTAATTTTTTAGAATCTTTTTGGGAATTGAGGATCATATATATGAAAATAAAGTAGCTATAAACATGCAATACAAGAGACATATTAGCTTTGATGATGATGATGATGTGTGATTTGAAAGAAACAAAAATATTGAAAAAAAATCTCAATCAAGAATCAGTAGCCACTGTTCAAAAACCAAAGTGCCTTTCAAGAGAATGATTACATGGTTATTACCAATGTCTCTTAATGCTTTGACCATAACTTTGTAAACATTAATTTGAAATATGTAATGTCAATGTTGTCCTGGTGGCATGTATTTTCAGGATGGAATTTGAAAAGTATTCAGAAATTGATTTGTACTGTTTTTATTTTTTTAAAAAGGCAGTATAATGCTACTGGTCTGACTTCTTTTCTCACTGTTCTCTGTCACTCACTCTGCCCTAGCCACATAGCACCGCACCTTTGCTATTCCTCAAACGTGAAAGGCACATTCCCACCTTGGGCTCTTTCTACATAAGTTATGTAGAATATACATAACATAAAATTTACCATTTTAAAAAGTGTACAGTTCTATGGCATTAAGTACGGGGGGCTGTCTGGAAAGTATGCAAACTAGGAAGAGGATCTCACCACTGACCATGTTTGAATCTTGGACTTCCAGTCTTCAGACTGTGAGAAAATAAATTTCTGTTGTTTAAGCCACCTAATGTATGGTATTTCATAATAGCAGCCCAAGCTAAGATAGTCTCTGTGCCTGAATTTTCTCATCTGTAAATTGAGGAGGACAATTAATGTTTATAATAAGGGGTTATGTTAATGACTGAAAGACATAATACTATGGAGAGCATTTAGAATGGTGCCAGGCACATAAAATGTGTTAGAGTAGTGTTTGCTCCTATTATGTCATTTCTGTTACCACACTGCATATTGGAATTTTTTGAGACAGCAAATCTTACTTTAGCAAGCATCAGATCACCTGGGCAGTTTTTTGTAGCACCAGTTGTTGAACCTTACCCCCAGAGTTTCCCATGTAATCGATCTGGGTTGGAGCTTGATTATCTACATTTCTAAGAAGTGCCCAGATGGTGTTTATGTTGCGATCCTCAGATCAAACTTTGAGAACTGGTATTTTTTTAAAAATATGTGTTCACCTGTTACTTGTGTATCCTATTTTTTTAATAGCTGAAAACTGTTTTGGATTGGAAGAGCTAGTATTGTTTCTTGCTTTGAGTAGTTTTAATTCACCAACTTTTTTAAAAAGAAATTTTTTCCAAACCTATATTATTTACATCAGTAAAGACATTGCATTTCTTACCTATTTATGTTGATTTTTATAACAAGAAACTGACTTTATTTGGTTTTCTTTTCTAGACATAAAAATATGAAACAATGAAAAAGAAATACTCTTTTTAAACTTTTTACTCTTGCCAAGACTTTGTATTTTTGTCATTTGTTTCACGGATATTCAGAATTGCTTATTGAAGTTATTTTTTATTGTGGTTGATTTAAAATCCTGTCAAATCTTTTGCTCTTTTAAGTTGAGATTTTCCTGTTTCTTGGTTCGATGTGTGATTCTTTATTATATCCTGAACGTTTTGGGTATTATGACTCTAAATCTATTAAGCCATATTTTAGCGGTAGGGGAAGGGGCTATTGCCAGATGGAGGTAAAGGTCCACAGTCCTCATTAAGCATTAGGTTGGGGTGGGGGCTTATTATTGGGTGGAGTTGGGATTTCAGGCTCCCTGATAGGCTTCTGCCTGACACCTCCCTGGCTGTGAAGGGAAGAGGGCACCTTGTTACTGGTTACCTGTTGGCCTCCACTGACACCACAGTTGGTGAGTTACTTACCACTGGGCTGGGATCAGCTCTCATCCCTGTCTTCTCTGATAATGTGTGTGTGGGGAGGAGTGGGGATCAGGCACCTCATTACAGCAAGCTGAGGGTGGAAACCCAGGCTCCCCACTCAGCCTGTGGAGGTTGGATGGGGCAATTTGTTTCTTTCTGTTTGGCCAGAGTAGGCAATTAATTGCTTTGACTAAAGAGAGCAGACTTTTCTTGGAGCTTTTTTTGTCTGTTCCTTTGGCATTTCTGGGTCGCCAGCTTCTTTAACACCTAGTGCAGCAGCGTAAATGAGGCAAAAATAAATCCCAGGAGACATGGCCTTATAGTTCCTCCCATTTTGCGGTCCCTATTTCATATGCATTCTTCTATCTACCTTTCAGTTTTTGTTTATTTTATGTATCATATTAGGATTGTTTTTAGCAGTACTTAGCAAGAGGAAAAGAGAGAACTGATGTACTTTTTTAAAATAAGCTTCTATGATATAATTTTAATTAACACTCCTAGCAGTTTATATCAGAAAAATATGTTTTTTCATCTTTAAAACAACAGACTTTCTTTGCTTGTGAATATTTTAAAACCCAATTAAAACAAAATGAGTGTTTAAAATAGAGAAAATAGCATATTCTAATGTGAATTTACTGACATGAAGAGATTCACAATATATTATGTGAAAAACAGGTTTCAAAATAGTACGTTTGATATCACCTATGTAAGGGTGTGTATAAAAATATATTTGCATAGAGGAAGACTTGGGATGATATAAAGGGATATGTCTCTGGGAAGATAGCATTTTGAGTATATTTTCTGCTTTTTTATTCCTTTAGCCTTGTAATTTTCTTATAGCAAACATCGATTTTTGTAATAACAATATAACTTTTATATTTATGTATGGTGCATAAAAATATATTTGCACAGTATTTTTTCTCATTGAGATATTGTAATTTTTTTGGTTTTTTTCAGAATTCATAATCAACTTAAGCATCTGTTATCATTATATTTAATTAATATCTTATAGGTTCCTCTACCTGGCATGAAATGGGTAGATAATCACAAAGGTGTTTTTAATGTTGAAGTTGTTGCTGTTTCATCTATCCATACACAAGTAAGTTTTAATAATTTTTTTCATTAAATTTCACTTGAATGAATTGAACATACTGTGTAGTACTTAAATTGTTTTGCTGTCTGCTCTAAGACTTATATGAGTATATGTTAGTTAAAAATACAGATTTAAAGTTACTTCTGAAGGAATCAATGAAATGTTATTTATTGTCAACAAAAGCAAATATTTTCCTTTTCAAAATGTCACTGACTTCATTTTGAACAAGTAATTTTTTTCCCCTACATTTCTGGTACATAGCAGAATACTTGGAGTTGCAAAAGCATCATCCAACTCATTTTATTGCTCATAGACTCAGATATTTCAAATGGAAAGAGTTCTTAAGGATCATTTACTCCATATTCTTCATTATATTTCTAGAATATGCCAGGCTCTTCTCAGAGCCTTTATGTTTACTCTTTTGCTATCTGGAATGCTTTTTCTTCTGGCATTCATTTGACTTTTCTTCAATAAGGCATCTCCTTATCTCAGAGAGGCTGTCTCTGGTGACTCTTAAACATAGCAGCCTCATTACTACTCTATTGTCTTAGCTTGCCCTTACTACTGTCTCTTACTCTTTTTTTTTTTTTTTCTCCCAGAGGGGGATCAACCCAGGCTGAGGTAGTGAGAGCACCAAAGCCTAGCCACTACACCACCAGGGAACCCCCTGCTGTCTCTTGTTCTTGCACTTTCACTTTCTCTCCCTCTTTCTGTATGTGTGTACACATATGCATACATACTCATATGCATTTGTTTTTTTGGTTGTCTCCCTGATTAGACTGTAAGCTTGATGAGGATCAGGGATGTTGTTACTGTCAAGGCAAGAGCCTTCCCTTTAGGGACCTTACAGTGTAATGGGGGAAATGTAAACATAATTACAATAAAATAAAATTAGTACTATGTTAGACATGAACTAAATCATTTCAAGTACAGAGGAAAGAGTTGTCCTGCTGGGAGCTGAGATGTTACATTGCTAAGTAGGCATTTACAAGAGGGGTTGGGGGAGAAGGAGGAGGAGGAGGTGGGGGTGGGGGGAGAGGACAACTCAGGTGATAAAAAGCAGGAGCAAAGAGACAGTAGTCCTTTTAAGGTTGGGCAGTTAATCTGGTGTAAATACCATTTTAAGTGCATGGGAAATCATGATTGATGAGGATAGAAGACCAGGATGATAATAGATTATGAAGTACCTTGAATGCCATAGAGTTTGGAGTTCAGGTAGATGGTGATTTCTAACCTAAATAAGGAAATATGAGAGAAGTAAATTTGGGGACATGCTAAGGGGGAGCAATTATGAAGCTATAATGAAAAAATTTTTTAATTTATTTTTGAACTTGTTGAGTTTGGCATGCCTATGCAATTCAGATGAAGATGTCTTACAGGCAATTGTAATTAGCTTGGAGTTTAGGATTAGAGGTAACAGAATAAATGTGAAACTTGACACTATACTGATAAATTAGATTTTTTTCCAGAGCGAAAATGTAGAATGAGAAGAAGCAAGTGTGTTAAAATGGAATTCAGGGGTTCTCCAGCTTGAGAGAGGAAGGGGTCATGTGCAGGTGTTCCCACGCCACCCTCAAACTCAGTGATTTTTTTAGCACAACTCACAAGATTCAGCATAAAGTCATATTCATAGCTATGATTTATTTTAGTGAAATATATGAAGCAAAATCAGCTAAGAAAAAAGAGGTCAAATTCAGAGGAAACAAGACTCAAGTTTCTAAGGGTCCTCTCTTAGTGGAGTCACACAGTGCAAGTTGATGTTGTGTACCAGGGCAGCTCACTAGAGCCCAGGGATTTTACTGTAAGCCTATCACATAGGCAACCTTTGCCTCACACATACCAAAATTCTTGATTTCCAGAAGGAAAATACGTGTTCCGCATAAACATATTGTTTGTACAAACAGTTTAGGTGTATTGAGCCATCTCCTATCAGTAAGAATCCTCCTCAAATCTGAGTTTTCAGATACCCGACAAGGTCCGCCCTTATAAGCCGGCCTTTAAGATGATAGCTGTGTTAACTCTTTTCTGCAGTGAGGTAGGGAAAAAGTAAGACAGAGCACCTCTGTATTTAAAAACAATAACTATATATGTATTTATTTTAATTTAGCAGTACACAGGTAGATTGAGTAAAAGAAATGCTCCAGTAGAGTTTTCCTTTTCTGTTACTGGAATGTCCTATATTACCTATAGTCTTTATTCTTCTGATAATGATAAGATTGACATTTTAGTATACTGTTAAAACATATTCTTTCCATTAATAGAAGTATTCTTAGTATCACATTATTAAGTATACAAATACATTATTTTTTATGCTTTTTAGAACTATAATCATTGCACTTTTCTCTTTTAGACTTGGTAGTATAAGGCAGATACCTGTATTGTCTTTATGTGACAAAGAAGGATTTAGGGCAAAATATGTAGATGATTTAAAAGCTATAGAACGAGCAGGAATGTCCAATGTTTTAGCTTCCCTGGGCCACACTGGAAGAAGAATTGTCCTGAGCCACACATAAAATACATTAACACTAACGATAGCTGATGAGCTAAAAAAAAAAAAAAGGTGTGTGCATAATTTTTGTAATGTTTTAGGAAAGTTTATGAATTTGTATTGGGCCACATTCAAAGCTGTCCTGGGCCTCATGTGGGCTGTGGGTTGGACAAGGTTGCTATAGAATGTAGGGGAAGAATAATAGAAGTGTCTACTCTGTAGCACCCTGGCATGCACAGTTCTGATGACTAATACTCAAAAGTTTATCAATTTTGCAATTATAGAAAATAATTTTATCATGTATTATAATATTTTTAAAAGGATCAGTTGAAGACAATAAATGTTTCTTATGCTTTATACTTTTGCTTGTAGTTCTTTGAAATTTTCTGGATATATAGTTAGAACTCTGGAATTATTTTTTACTCATTTAAAACATAATCAAAATAGAACAATATTATAATTATATATAATTATAAATGTGAAACTATCTTTTCTTAAAGTGTGTTTTCATTATAAACTAAGTACAGTTCTTCCCAGAGTTCTTTTTTTTTAATGTGGGTAGTTCCCTGGCTGGGAATTGAACCCAGGCCGCAACATTGACAGCGCTGAAGCCTTAGCCACTACACCACCAGGGAACTCCCTCTTCCCAGAGTTCTAACACACTTTTGCTCCCTTCTTTTTATCAGAACTATAGCACATGGCTATAAGTAATTATTAACCAGTTAAAGGTAATTCATTACTAAATGGGGTAAAAGAAAATTCTGTGTTGTAACAAAGATAGCACTTGTAGGATGTGATAAGGAAGGAACTTAGAAACCTGAAGGAGGGTCCTGAAGGCAGAGAATCAGACCCTGTGAGGAGAGGATGCCACTGCTACAGGAACACAGTGCTGCTGTGCTGTGGTATTAAAGGAACTTGGTGGAGGGCACCTGCTGTGGAACTATGAGAGACACCATTGCTGTGGTGAATGCCTCTGAGCACGTCCCTCACCTCTGAGCCACAGCATTCACATCTGGTAGCCACCAGCAAAACAAGCAAATAGGAAAAGGAAAGGTCCCTGCTAACGCCTCAGGCCAAGCGTACTGCTTTCTGTACCTGTGTTGTCAGAGCCTAACCACAAACAGCCTGACAAAGGAAAAAGGAAGTTTGAAGAGACTAGCTCCAATATTGCAAAACGTGGCAAAGACAGTGGGTTTGGAGGCAACTAAGAGACAATAAATTAATAATGGGCATGGGTAGGTTACTCACAAACCTGCCATAATAATTGAAATCTAAGACTATAGTAAGGCAGACTCACATTGGGAAAAAAAATTCTTAATTAGTATTAATCTATTTCTTGAATAATCACTAGTATTTAACAGGTTATTTTACAATAATGAAAATGAAAATAGATGTAGTATTTATTTAGAAACTATTTATATATACTTATATGTACTTTTTTGTATTATCAGTTAATATGGGATATTTTATTAGTGGTCCGTAGTTTGGGGAATTCAGAGTTATAATTGTTTAGTGCTTTTTTCATTCTTTGTTTTAGGACCCTTATCTTGACAAGTTTTTTGCTCTGGTCAATGCTCTGGATGAACACATGTTCCCGGTCCGAATTGGAGACATGAGAATCATGGAAAATAACTTAGAAAATGAATTGAAGAGCAGTATTTCAGCCTTGAATTCATCTCAGCTGGAACCAGTGGTCCGATTTCTTCATCTTCTGCTTGATAAACTGATACTTTTAGTTGTTAGACCTCCTGTCATTGCTGGCCAAATTGGTAATTTACTTATGTTTGGGGAATCATAAAATTTATAATCCTAACTTTTGCAGAACTGGAACCATGATTCCTATTTGCTCTCTGTAAGGACTGTGTTTGATTTTGGAGGGGATTGTTATTTACTTGTTTCTAATGCCAGAAAATGATATCTTTATTTTGTTTGTTTTTTTATAAAATGTGCCATATAGACTTCTTCTCAAACTATGGAAACAAATTCATTTATTCACTCACCAAGCATTTATTAAGCACTTATTATGTACCCAGACATTGATAGGCACTGTCCAAAGCTGAGTTCCTGATATTAAGGATCTCACAGAGTAGTTAGGAAAACAGGCAAACAGATAAATTATGCTTCATTTTACATGACATATAATCTACCTAGTCTACATTTTCACTCAACTGGTAGTCTCTACTTTATATAACTGTTCTTTCCTTCATTACTTCAATCTATATATTTTTTTCTTCTGTATTCTAGAAGGCGAGGCATTCCTGTTTCTCATCCTGTTTCCAAGATTTATTCCTCTATTTTTGCTAATAGCTTTCACCTAAATTCTGCACAGTAGTTGAACTTGTAAGAAATTTCAGCTAACCAGTTATAGAAATTTTGTTTTAAGTTGGAGAGGAGCATGCAGTGCCTTGGGATATTTTTAGTGGAGACTTTAAGTGGAGATAATTCTTGGTGTAACATTTAAAGCAGGGCTGGGCAAGATGTCAGTCGATGTCCACCAGTGGACTGCCAAACAATTTGCAGGTGACTGCCTGAATAATAAATAGCTACACTTGGAGAAGTACCCTTCCCTTGAAAAAGTCAGTCCAGGCCAGATTTAAAGATGAGTAGGAATCTAGACAGGTAAATAACTACTCCAGAGAGATGAAACAACATGTGCATAAATATAATAGTATGTAGATAACCCTGGAAATGTTGTAAATTGGAGGGTTGGGATTAGAGATGATAGGTGGTGAGGGAGTTGAAGTGGAGTGTTCCATAATACTTCAGGGCATTAAAGTGTCTGGTCTTAATTAGAGAAGTAACTTGACTCAGTTTGGCTTTTATGAAAATGACTGTGCTGTATGGAGAAGGGTTGAAAGTGGGAAAATTTGGAGGCAGAGGGACCAATTAGGAAACTTGTAGGATTTTATACAAAAACTATGAGGTCCTGATAAAGCAGAGGTGACAGTGAGATGGAAAGAAGTGTGTTAAAGGATACTGAAGAGACATTTTAGAGGATCATTACAGAAGTCATAGGAGATTTTAAGGAAAAAAGTTGTATTCATTGTTGTAGATTGTATAAGTAAAATAATAACAATAGTAACAAACATTTGCGTAGCATTTACAGGAACAGTGCTATTGCTTTATTCATATTAATGTATCAAATCCTCACAACAACTCTGTGCATATGGGTGTCATTAGCAAAACCATTTCATGAATGAGTAAAGTGATGAACATAATACTTAAAAAATTTGCCTAAGGATTCAAGCCCAAGCAATGACCCCAGATTCCCACTCTTTTGTACTTAAGAAGTATCCACTGGTGAAATTCACAAGAATGGTTTTAGTCAAGTAGTGCAAGTACAAATCAAATTACAAAGTATTAAGTAGTAAGCAGTAGATGATGAAAAGAATACAAAAAACACACTACTCTAAAGCTATTTAGTTGGAAGAGGAAGCAGGGTTGATTATGGTATACGAATAGAGATATTTGAGCATATTTATATGCTTTGAGAAACTAGTGTGTGTGAAGGTGGGGAATTCAAGCTATAGGACAAGCTCGTCCAACCCTTGGCCTGGGGACCACATGCAGCCCAGGATGGCTTCGAATGCTGCCCAAGACAAATTTATAAATTTTTAAAATTATGAAAACTATACACTGACCTTTTTTTATTTTAATTTATTTTTTTTTTAGCTATCATTAGTGTTAGTGTATTTTATTTGTGGCCCAAGGTAAATACTCTTCTTCCAGTATGGCCCAGAGAAGCCGAAAGATTGGACACCCCTGATGTAGTAGTGTGAGAGTTTTATTAATGAAGCAAATCTGTAGTATAAAAGTGAATGTGGATAGTTCATTCTTATGAAGGAGAAGAGCACTGCTTCCTTTGAAAGGAAATAAAATGCCTTTGGATTCTGATAAATTTGTAGTAAAAACTTGAGGACTTTCATGCTTTGTACATTTTTCCTGAGGAATAAGAAAGCAAGATTGCTTAGAAGGGAGTAAGTGGACTTGAGTTTTGAAGAGGGTACTGATAGTTTGGAATAGCTACTATGAGGAAAAGGAATTAACAAGGAACACAAGTAGGATTGCTAAAGCCCATGAGGTTTCTCTGTCTCTAGTCTCTTTGTCTTCTATTTCAGTATATATAGGTTAATTTTCCTAACTGACTACTTTATTTGATTATTCCACATTCAGGAAAACTTAATTGGCCTCATTATTTGTTCATAATTTCCTGTCTTGATTAAATAAATCTTACAGTCTGAGACTTTATTGCTCACAATGGCTGTTTGATTTACTTGTTTATTCAGTGTGCTACCAGAATTTCTCAGTTTGTGCAAAATTCTTGTTATATACTCACCTGAATGACTGGGTAGGTATTGCTTAGCCGGACATTTAAAATGCTACAGATACAGTCTTATCTCAGCTTGTTTTTCTAGTCGTTTTCTTTCTAATTCTTTATGCATTAACTCATTTCAGTTGGTTCGTTGTTCACTCTTCTCTTTTATTACCTATTTAACAATCTACTTTTACTGTTAATATATTTTTTTCTGTAAAGGTTTTATTACACACAGAGGGGATGGGGGTCAGTCCTTCCTGGCTGCTGCGTTCCTTGTGGCTACAAGACATTGCTCAGCTCCTCTCTCTTCCTCTTGGCCCAGATGTGTATTCTCACCCTTTTCTTAATAAACTTCAGGGCCTGCTTGTCCTTGATCTTGAGCAGCTCCGTGGCATGCCACTCATAGCAGGCAAAGCCACACACCTCTTGGGTCATGTCCCTCACAAACTTGGTGTGCTGGTGAGGTGCCCTCAGTGGCGGCTATGCCTCAGCTTGCTCGCGTTCTTGGTCACTTTGTGGCCCTTGTTGAGGCCCATGAATATGGGGTACTGCAGAGCCATGGCTGCTGCTCTTCAATGGCTGCTGTGGCTCTGCTGTTAATATTTTTTATTTTTTCAAACAAAAGTAACCTGTGCTCATTGTATGCTATGTAGCTTTTCAGCCAAATCATTAAAACGACAAGTTACTTCTCCAAGGTGATAACACAAGATAGATTTCTTTTTTCTTAGGGGCTTTGTACTGTTTTACAAAATAATGGGTACCTGTTGGATAATGTTTTTGTTTTTTTGGCAAAGCAAACCCATACAATTTTCATGTTAAATTAGGTTTTTCTCTTATTTTGTTTAGGAAAGTATTTTTGATTCAGTTAATAAGGTTTATCATTAAAATTAACATCTAATACCTTTACACGCTTGCTGAGTATAATCACTATACTTAATGCATACAGAGATGATAATACCTTGATCTTTTTGGAATTTACAGTCTAAAAAGTTAATGGAAAAATATTTTCCTCCTTCTGAAAAGTTAACCTAGGTCAAGCATCTTTTGAAGCCATGGCATCAATTATAAATCGGCTTCACAAAAACCTGGAAGGAAATCATGACCAGCATGGCAGAAACAGTCTTCTTGCATCATATATCTATTATGTTTTTCGCCTACCAAATACTTACCCTAATTCGCCGTCACCAGGTATTTTATTCTTTTTACTATGAAATTGTCTTGCATAGATTGTGTTTGTGGCAAATTGAAATAATCTTATAGTCGGTAGTGTGGTGTGTTTATGCAACAGCAAACATTTATTGAATGCCTGCTAAGTGCTGTGGACTGTCCTAGGTGGTAGAGTTAAAAGGATACATTTAAAAGCATCGTTAGAGGTTACATTTACATTATAAATTACATTTTAAAGCATTATTATTTCCACAGCTTCCTTTAATTTTAATTAGAGGGATTTGGGTTGAAATAATTCTTGGAAATGAACCTTGAAAATAACTTCTATCTCTGGAAGCATTTTATCATTCCATGTTAAGATAAGTAGAATGTTGTGTTTGTCATTTGGAGTGCTGTTGGACATTACAGAAGAAATACGATGGTTCACTTGTTTTCTGATTACCCTTTGAAACCTATAATAATATAAAAGATTATTCTCTAGAAAAATTCTGATCTCTTCATGGTCAATACATAATATAACCTCTCTGAATATTAAAGCTTTTTATATGATATTGATGGTAGAGGAGTTAGTAAGAGTAGTGGTGGTGGTAGCAGGGTGGAGGATGTCTTAGTTTGAATAACTCTTTAGTTGTTCATTTAGTTAGTCATGTTGTGCATAGCTTTTGACCTGCTCACATATTTATATAAGTAATCATTCATCCCTAGTGATAATGGTAAGTGCCCTTTTCCAGCTATTGGCAACATTAACATTAATAAAGGTGACAAATAATTATGATGTTCATTGCGAAAACTAGGTGTAATAGTATAACATGAGTATAAGTTTTTAGCTCATTTTATTTTTGTTTTTATTGCTATTCCTTAAGCCCCCTCCCCTTTGGCAACCATGAGCTTGTTCTCTGTAACTATAGGTGTGTTCCTGTTTTGTTTTGTTTATTCCTTTTCATTGTTTTTTTAGATTCCTTATATAAGTGAAATCATATGGTATTCATCTTTTTCTGTCTGACTTATTTCACTTAGCTTAATACCCTCTAAATTCATCCATGTTATCACAAATGGCACAATTTCATTCTTTTTATGGTCAAGTAATATTCCTTTGTGTGTGTGTGTGTGTGTGTGTGTGTGTGTGTGTGTATCACATCTCCTTTATTCATTTATTGATAGGAACATAGGTTGCTTTCATATCTTGATGATTATAAATAATGCTGCAATGAACATAGACGTGCATATATCTTTCTGAATTAGTGTTTTTGTTTTCTTTGGATAAATACTCAGAGGCAATTGCCTGATTGTTTGGGTGGCTCTATTTTTAAGTTTTTGTGGAATCTCCATATTGTTTTGCATAGTGGCTGCACCAATTTATAATCTTATCAACAGTGTATAAATGTTCCCTTTTCTTCACATCTTTGCTAGCACTTGTTATTTGTTGACTTACTGTAGATAGCCATTTTGACACCTGTGAGGTTATATCTCATTGTGGTTTTAATTTGCATGTCCCTGGTGATTAGTGATGTGAGCATCTTTTCATATGTCTGTTGGCCAGCTGTGTATCATTTTTGGAGAAGTGTTTGTTCAGGTCCTCTGCTTATTTTTTAATTGGACTTTGGTTTTTTTTGGTGTTAAGTTGTATGAGTTTTTATATATTTTGAATATTAACACCTTAGCAGCTGCATCGTTTGTGGCTATCTGCTCCCATTTGGTAGATTGTCTTTTCGCTGTGTAAAATCTTTTTAGTTTGATGTAGTCCCATTTATTTTTTCTCTTGTTACCCTTGTCTGAGAAGACATATCCAAAAGATATTGATAAGACCATTGTGAAAAAGTTTACTGCCTGTGTTTTTCTTTTAGGGTTTTTATGGTTTTAGGTCTTTAAGTCTTTAATCCATTTTGAGTTTATTTTTGTATGTGGTATAAGAAAGTGATCCAATTTCTTTTTTTTTTTTTTTTTGCATGTACCTATTTAATTTTCCCAACACCACTTATTGAAGAAACACTGTCTTTATCCCATTGTATATCCTTGCCTCCTTTGTTATAGGTTAGTTGATCATATAAGCAAGGATTTATTTCTGGGTTCTTTAATTTGTCTTGTTCCTGATTTTAGAGGAAAAACTTTCAGCTTTTCACCATTGAGAATGATATCATCATTGAATATCGTTGATAACCTTTATTATGTTGAGATATGTTCCTTCTGTACTCACTTTCTGGAGAGTTTTATCAGAATCGGATATTGAATTTTGTCAAATGCTTTTTCTTCATCTATTGAGATGATCATACAGTTTTTATGCTTTATTTTGTTAATATGATGTATCTTGTTTGATTTACAGATGTTGATCCATCCTTGCATCCCTGGGATGAATCCCACTTGGTCATGGTGTATATACCTTTTTAATGCATTGTTAAATCTGGTTTACTAAGTTTTCTTGAGAATTTTTACATCTATGTTTATCAAGTATATTGGCCTGTAATTTTCTTTTATGTAATGACTTCATCTGGTTTACGTATCAGAGTAATATTGGCTTCATAGAATGAGTTTGAAAGCATTCCTTCCTCTTCAGTTTTTTGAAATAATTTAAGAAGGCTAAGTATTAATTCTTCTTTGAATGTTTGGTAGAATTCACTGTGAAGCTGTCTGATCCTGAATTTTCATTTGTTTGAGAGTTTTTTGATTACTGCTTTAATTTCTTGGCTCATGTTCAGTTGGTTTCGATTTTGTATTTCTTCCTGGTTCCTTTCTAAATATTAGAGCTCAAAGTATGAGATGATACTTTATTTCTCTATCTTCACCGGTGACAATTTGAACTGTAACAAAAGGGCATCCTCATGATATACATACAAAAACACTAAAGATATCTTTTTTTCTAAGAGCTCAAGTTATATAAAGAAGCGAAGAACCCCTTCTTGTCTAAAATGAAGCCTGACACTTGGTTTTTTTTTTTTAATTCATTTTTATTGTTAGACTTATTGGGGTGACATCTGTTAGCAAGGATTACATAGGTTTCAGGCATACAATTCTACAGTGCATTGTCAACTTGTTGTGTAATAAGTTCACCACCTAATGTGACTTCTCTTTCCATTACCTTATATTTAGCTCCTCCCCCATCCTCTCCTACCGCCTCCCCTTTCTCCCCTCCCTAACCCACTCATCCCCAAATAAACATTGAACTATTGATTGTGTCCATGGGTTATTTGTTTGTTTGTTCATTTCTTTTCTCTTTGTTGCTTTCAGTTTTATATTCTGCATATGAGTGAAGTCATATAGTTCTTTGTTTTTTCTGTCTGGCTTATTTCACTAAGCATGATGATCTCCTGGTCCATTTTGTTGCAAATGGCAATATTTCATCTTTTCTTACAGCTGAGTAATATTCCATTGTGTATATGTACCACAGCTTCTTTATCCAGTCATCTGTCTCAGGGCACTTTGGTTGTTTCCATGTTTTGGCCACTGTGAACAGCGCTGCGATGAACATTGGGGTACATAAGTCTTTGTGGACAAAGGTTTTCAAGTTTTTTGGGTAGATCCCCAGAAGTGGGATTGCCGAATCATATGGTAGTTTCATTTCCAATTTTCTGAGGAACCTCCACACTGTCTTCCACAGTGGTTGTACCAGTTTGCACTCCCACCAGCAGTGTGTGAGAGTCCCTTTCTCTCCACATCCTCTCCAGCACTTGTTATTCCTTGTCTTGTTGATAACAGCCATTCTAACAGGTCTGAGGTGGTATCTCATTATGGTTTTGATTTGCATTTCCCTGATAGCTAATGAGGATGAGCATTTTTTCATATGTCTGCTGCCCATTTGTATTTCTTTGTGGGAGAAGTGTCTGTTTAGTTCTTCTGCCCACTTTTTAATTGGGTTGTTTGTTTTTTCGTTAAGTCTTATTAGTTCTTTATATATTTTAGATATTAGACCCTTATCTGATGCGTTATTTGCAAATATTTTCTCCCATTCAGTTGGCTGTCTCTTTGCTTTGTTGGTGGTTTCTTTTGCTGCTAACACTTGCTTTTTATATTATATTGGTGATAGTGGAGTTGGTAGTGGTCATAGGGTTGCTGGTGGGGTTGGGGAGATGTTTTAGTTTGAATAACTATTTGTTCAGTTAGCTAATGATTATGTGCATACCTTTCAACCTGCTCATATTTTTTTGTATGACTCATCATTTATAACTAGTGATAATGGTAAGTGCTCTTTCTAGCTAACATTAATAATGGTGACAAATAATTATGACATTCATTATGAAAATTGGGCATAATGGTAATCTGACTCCCAATTTTTAGTTCATTTTTTTACTTAATTGCAAAAAACGTAATTGATTCTTATATTCTAGTTTATAATTTCCTATCTTGATTTTTAAGATTATAATACTTGAGTCTCTGAGTGTGTAACTGATTATGAACTGTGTATAATGACCTTCCATTTACTTTTTTCATTCAGTACACTATTAGAATTCCACAGATTTTTGCAAAATATTTTTTTTTACGTGCGGAGTTGAAAGACTATGTAAATTAATACATTGGCAGGTATGTGTCATTTGTGAATAGGACAGTCAGAAAGATTTTTTTTAATTAAGAAAGAGATAAATTTTGGATACAATTGCTAGTTATTTTTATGTTCATAGAACATGGTTGAGTGATGGTGTCAGGCTTGATTTTAGATTCTTCACTTTTTTATATAATCTGAGCTCTTAGGAGAATTATCTTTAGGATTTCTTTTTTTGTATGTATATCACAAGGATGCTATTTTGTTATAGTTCAGATTGTCACTGATGAGGATAGAGAAATAGAGCATCGTTTCGCTTATGGAATGTTGACAGTAAATTGGCTCTCTCTCTAGTGGCTGTATCAAGGGGCTGAGCAGGAGGGGTGGGAAAAGGAAGAGACATCAACTGGAGCATTTTGGGTCCCGGATACTAGATACACCGATATCTAAGTTTAAGTAATGAGTGTGAATGTATTTCCTATTACTTTTGTTTTTTATTTTACATGTAATCTGTAATCATAGAAATACCAAAGACATAATAATTTTATTTACAATTCATATGGTTTTGTCAACTACTGTAAATTTGAACATTTTTGTGTAGCTATTATTAGGTCTTGAGTGTTTTTCTTTCTTAATTATAGTATTTCCCATTTAGAAACAAAGCCATTCATGATCTTTATAGAATTTTGTAAAGTTTCAGAGGTTTTTTACAGGCCCTTTCCTGACTGATTTTGTTTAATTATGTATTATTTTATATACAACATTAGGTCCTGGGGGTTTGGGAGGATCAGTGCATTATGCCACGATGGCGAGATCTGCTGTGAGACCTGCAAGCCTTAATTTAAATCGTTCTCGGAGCCTTAGTAATAGTAATCCAGATATATCTGGGACTCCCACATCACCAGATGATGAAGTACGGTCAATCATTGGCAGTAAGGTAAACTGAAGATGTGCATTTATAAATTTGGTTTTCATTTATGAACAAGTGAGAAATGACCAATTATTTAAATTTATTCTTAATTTTAAAATGCATTTGAATTAGTAATCAGCAAGAAATGGTACATTTCTCTTCTATTGGTAAATACTAAGTGTTTTGTGTGTCTATTAAATATGCTTGCTACTACAAACTGGTTTGTGCACTTTCCTCAAAAAGACCTGCCAAATTCTAAAATTTGTCCAGGATTACCAGTCACATATTACTCACTTTTGTCTGTCTGAGACGTCATCATGTGAAAAATGGCTAGGTTGACTTCCTGTAGAATTAAAAGACACTAGTGTGACTGCTGTGTTGAAGGGACATGTCGTTGATTCAAAATATGAGTCTCCCTGTTCCAAAAAATATCAAGAGGAATGATGAACCTGGGTTAGTAATAGGAGCTACATTTTCCTGTGGAAAAGCTCTACATAAGATGCACTAGGTTTAGAAAACTAAGATTTATTTAATGATGGTTAATAATTATCCAGACAACAAGGAAGACACCAGCTAGTATAAGATCCAGCTAAAATTTATTTAAAGCGTTCATCTTTATTACCTAAAGAAATATACTTAAGGAACAAATAGTTATTATATAACATACAAAAATAACACAGAGTTTAAATAAGCTGGACAAAAGAGCAGTAAGACTGGGGTTGAGAAATCATGTAAGTTGTGTTTTGACCAAACCATTTCAAATATATTTTTTGCTATTGGAAAGAAGGAAGATATTTTTGCTATGGAATCACAGCCAACTTTTCTTTGGCGTTTTATCTGGTAATAAGGCTTTGAAGAAGAATTACTAAAACATGTTCTAGGATCTGTGTTTAACCCTTAGCCTGAACTGTAATATATATATATTTATATTTATATTTATATTTATATTTATAGTTAAAGATCTGGGTGGTTGGTTTGTTAGGTGAAATACTTGAACATTGACCAAAAGAATCAGAACTAACAGCTGTTGATACAGTTACAGAAATTTTACATTGAGAATCTTCTAATAACTTTAAGCATTGCTCATTTTAAAGCAACTTCTAAGTAATTTTTAAAGGAATTTCTCACAGATCAAAAATATATTTTGTAGCCTTATCCTACATATATTTCTGTGTTTAGGAAAAGAACTCATATTTTTTATCTTTGTCTTTATTTTTTATTATTTCTCATTGAAGTAGAGGTAATACTTAGCATTATTTATGTATGGTTAAGTACAGTTCTTCCATAGAATGAATCCTATTTGTGATTATAAGAAATTTTCCTACTAAAGAGCTACAGATACCATTTTCTTCAAGGTTCTCTTTTTAAAATGTCTCAATTTCTGTAAGATTTGCAGTGAGCCTCATTTAGCATGATTCTAAAGTTTTCTATTATATGATGGATTTCATAAATTATAACATCAAGGTTTAGAACTAAAGTCTACATATAATAGAATTATTTGCCTTTTTTCAGGTTTTATATAAAATGGGACATTATGACAAACTTTTGATGATACGTTGCCATACACACACACACTCCTGAGAAGTTTTATTTAAATAGTTTTTTTGTTTTCTCTTTGGTTGCAAATTGTTACTAGCTACCTTTATTTTGGAGTATTATTTAGTCATAATACCTAATAATAGTATAGTTTTATAAATTTTATCTCATTGAAAAATTATAAGAAATCTTGAAGTTTAATTATAGCTGTTCTTTATTTTTCCTGATTTTATTGGCCTAGAAATTTAAGTGACTTTCTTTAATAATTTTGTCTTTTACCTTGCCTCAGCCATGATCATAAACTAGACCTTGGCATTGTTAATAACTTTAATCTTCATAATCTCAATTTCATGCATTTTATTCTCTAACCATTAGCTCCAATTTTCTCTTTAGTGCGCCAGCTTCAACAATTTCCCAATTTCCCTACAACCTCCAGTCACTTGATCCTGTGACCTTTATACTGTGCCTTACCCCCTTGATGTTCTTTCTTCCTATTTAGCCAGCTTGAGGTCCATCCATTCTATTGTTATAATTGCCCCTGTGGTAGTCAAACCTCAGTTCCCTTACCTTTCATTTCATTTTACTTGCTTAACCAAACTTCAAATTATATTTGAACTCAATTGATTGCCTGTGCCATGTCAATACCTGTGGCACTGAACATGACTTGAGAAATTCCATGATGACTTGCTTCATTTAAAATTAAAGACTAGAAACCTTAGTGAGTCCTTAATGTTGTCAAACAATTATTTCCTCTTTTTCCTGTATCATCTGTTTCTCCCTGACTACTAAATCACCCCATCCTTATACATAGGCTAACCAGACATACTGTTTTAAACAGGACAGAAAAACAACGGTACTGTCCCATTTCAAACAGTATGTATGGTCAGCCTAGTCTCACTGGCTAAATGGAAGTTGTCAGTAGGCTGACCAGACGTATTGTTTGAGATGGTACAATGGTACAATGCCTACGTGATGAGATGAAGTGAGGGAAATTACGTAGGCATTGTGAGCTAGTGTTAGGCTACTGTAAGGGTGACTTGAACCCAAGCCTTTTGATACCTCGATAGCTGATATGAAAGCAGAGACAGCTACTAAGTGACGAATAGGCACTTAATGTATCGGTGTGGATACACTGGACAAAGGGATGACTCACATCCAGGGTGGGGAAGGAGCTGGACAGTGCAAGAATTCGTCATGCTAGTCAGAAAGGCACATTTAAAACTTATAGATTGTTTATTTCTGAAATTTTCCGTTTAATGTTTTTTTGGACTACAGTTGACCATGTGTAGCACACTGTAAAAAGTGAAACAGCAAGTAAAGGGGAAGCTATAGTAATAGCCAACATATTGAAGACACTCAACAGGCAATTATGTAGTCTAGTGAATGAATGAATGTTAGTAAGCATTGAGAATCTAGAGCAAGAATAAACTGCTTTTTAAAAAGTTGAATTATGCTTTTGTTTGTCCTCTTACTATTAGGATTAATTATATATTTAAAGATCTTAAGAGATTTGGCTTTATGAAAGTTTTAGACTTACTTCAGTCCTTAATATTAAATACAGAACTCCTAAAATTCAAGAATACTTATATCATATAACAGGCTTTTGTTACTCTAGTGGCTATAAAACCGTATTTGTGAGACTTCCTTTATAATTATTTTCCACAACTGATGTATTCTTTCATTGTTCCAGCAATAGTCATTTAACATTCAATTATGTAAATAGTTACATCAGGTTTTAATTTTATTGTTTTAAATTAAATGCCAGTGCAATTTTGCATTGGGGATATGTAATATCATCTCCCACTTTTTTCATTTTCAAACAGAGAGCTTGTAATGTGCTAGGCAGTATGATGAGGATGTCTGGCTATAAAACCAAATCTTTGTATTGTAACATGAATGTTAATGTCAAGTCTGATATAGCATGGACCTTGCTCAAGGAAAGAGCCTACCTATAGCTAAGGGACAAAATAATATTACAGGGATTTGGCAACAAAAGCACTTTCACACATGTATGCATATTTGGTTAATTTGTTCTATGTTAGTTGGAGATCAGTAAACATAAAGTTATAACATTCATAAGTATCATTGATGTATTTGCTTAACTAATTCCTCTTTGATATATGAGGGCTGTCTGGAAAGTGTCCATTCATGTTATATGAAAAATAGAGGAGTTCCCTGGTGGTGTAGTGGCTTAAGGTTTGTCGCTAGCGCTGTCAGTGCTGCGGCCTGGGTTCGATTCCTGGCCAGGGAACTATCCACATACAAATTAAAAAAAAAAAAAAAAGAAAAGGAAAAAAAGAAAAATAGAGGCATTTATTGGCTAGATTTTCTCTGGACAGCCCTTATAATTGTTAGCTTTATAACACCTAATTTATGGAAATTATTTTCTTTACAAAATAATTGGCCATAGGTTTTTCTTTAATTAAATATAATTGCTTGATGAAAATATAACTGTACAGAGCCTTAGTATTGTGGATATCATATATAATTGAACAAAGAGATTTATTGTTTATTTTCACATTACTGATTAACATGTACCTTAGTTTTAAAGGAAATTATTAGTCAAGAAGTTAAAAAGTGAATTTAAGAATTCAGCAAAGTTGTTATTCTTTTTATGGAAATTTATGGTAGAGAGAACACAGTTTGTAATTTTATAGAAGTCAGATGCTTATATTTTGTTATTTTATGGTATGAATAGTGATTTTAAAAATTGAAGATGTTGGGAAGAACTTTTTACTTACACAGTGGAGACATAATTTGGGAGACTGGTGATTTTTTTTTAACTTGTCTGAAAAACATTGTATGCTGGTTTTGCTTTTATTTGAGAAAATATTAATATAATGGGGTTCTGAGAAGGCAGGTATTTTAAACAAATCTTCTGATTACATAATTTTACTTAATAGTATTTGAATATTATCTAATTTACTTTACTAGAAAGCATTTAAAAAACTATATTGGAAAGTTTTTGTTAAAACTATTTCTTGAGAGTTTATTCAAGGCATTATATTTAGAAATTTACTTCCATTATTTGATTTTTACAGTATGAGACATACAATATCATTATTTCTATTTTACAACTGAGAAATTGGAAAAGAATAGGTATAATTTACCTTAGAGTTTACAATAGGTAAGCAATAGAACCTAGATTTGAACTTTAACTCTTGTCTTATACATTCAGTATCAAATGTATGGGTGATTATGGTTAACATCATTTCAACCAGTTTGTATTTTTGAAAAAAATAGGTAAAAAAGAACAGGAAATTACATACCTAAATCAGCCATTGAGAGTTGTTAGGTTGTCTTCCCCTTCCCCCTCCTCTCCTCCTCACTCTCCCCTTCCCTTCCCTCTTCCCCTTCCTTCTTCCCCTTCCCCCTTCCTCTTCCCCCTTCCTCTTCCCTCGTTCTCTGATTTAATTGTTTAGAGATAGGGCCTTGCACATTTGTGGTTGTTTTAAGTTTTCCAGGTGATACTGTCTACACAGAGTTAATTAACATTATTACTACCCTGTCTTTCTTTTACCTATCCTTTTGGTGCTTTTTGGTTTGGGTCCAATACTCTCTCATCCTTTTAGTCAGCTTCTTTTGGGTTGTCTTCATAAATCTTTTACCAGCAGTCCTCTAAAAATTCCTTATAACTTGCTGCAGTTCAAATAGCAGCTTCCCAGGCCCCAGCTCAAATTGCTGAATCAGGATTTTTGGAGATCGGACCCAGAATCTGAATTTTATAAAGCTTCCCAAGTGATTTTAATGATCAGTCAGGTTTAAGAAGTTGAAGTAAAGCCCCAGTTCCCTTCACCTGGGATTATAATAACCTCTTTTAGAGACAGACATAATTCACTTCTGGTCATAAATATTAGTAGCATATTAAATTAACTTTAAATTAATGATACAGATGAGGAAGATATAATTCCTATAAGTGGTTACAGCATAATTTTTTTTCCTTAAAATTATATAAAATAGTAGCCTATTAGGTTTAATTATAATAAGCACAATAAAACTGAGCACAGCCACAAATTCACCACTATTTTTAGGAAGGAGTGTACATGTTAGGCATCTTCTTTTTTTTTTCCTTAATTTTTTTCCTTAAATTTGTCTAATAGTCCTTGAAAGAAAGGCAAGGTCAAATAGAATGATGGAATATCACTGCACAGAAGTTTTCAGATGGAATGAAATTGAAGTCTTTTAGAAAAGAAAGGATCACTTCTCGGCCTTTTGGCTAAGATCAAGTGTAGAAAAGAAAGGAATGTTACTTTTCCTTTTTTTTAACTGTAGTTATTATTCAGAGGAAATTATGTGTTGCTAACTTGTACCATCTTTAAAGAGAATATGGGAAGCTGGTGCTGTGGGAACTTTAGTTGTTTGTACATCAAGGTGATCCCTTTACGTAAAGAGAAATTACCTTTAAAAGCTGTGTTTAATGTTCTTGATGATTTTTTAAAAGTTATGTGACAAGATAATTTTGGTGAACTAATTCTCTGTAGGTGCCTTAAAATTTTGGTTGCTTTAACAGTACTAATTTAAAAAAAAATGTGTTTGCATTAGAAGGTCTGGATTTCTTTAAGAATAATTATAGCATGCCACATGTAATATTTCTTTCCTTTCCAACTGCTTTCTATTATATGCTTAGGGTTTAGATCGCTCCAATTCCTGGGTTAACACTGGTGGTCCAAAAGCTGCCCCATGGGGATCCAACCCCAGTCCAAGTGCAGAATCAACACAGGTGGTGTTTACATTAGAGGTTTCTTTATTGGCTGCTGATGTTTCCCTTTAGAACATTACTTTTTAGTATATACTATGATTTCAGTGGCTTGCTTTTTTTAATCATTAAAAAGTGTGTATTTTTGTTTACTTAGCACATTTTCCAACTACTATGCATGAATACCACCAACGCACCAGTATTGCTCTGCTTTCCTATTTCCTGTGTCCTCCTCCCCTCCGCATACACCTTATATCAGTATTTTAGTGCCTGCTGCTTATGCAATTGATGACTTCGATAACAGTTTTCTACTTTAGAGGTAGCACACCTTCAGTAGGAATCTAAAAAAAATTTTGTGTGGAAAAAACCTGACAGTTTTCCCATTTGCTTTTGGTTTAAAGTATAGCTATTGTATCATTTTCATTTAGTGTTTACTTATCTTGTCATTTTTTTCATAATCCCTGACTAGAAATACTGGTAATAAGTGGAAAATAAATGTGAATGGTATATGATCTCTATGTTATAAGATCAACTACCAGAAATAAAATTGATTTTAATTTGCGCTGTGTTGCAAAGTATGAAATTTGTTGTAACTTAGTTGAATTAGGTTTTGCTTACGTAAGTCTAATTGCTTGATAGCTAATACTGCATGCTACATCAATGTATACTTCTCATCTGTGTATTGGCTTTTGTTCTTGAAGAAAAATATTAATTTCTTCTTTAATATAATTGGTTTGTATTTGACATAATATATGGAAAACCTGAAATAGTTTTGATAATTGTGAAAAATAAAAAAGATTCTAAACTCTTTAATTTTTTTTTTTTAAAATATAAAATTCTTAGTTTTTTTTTTTTGGTCTGAGACCAGCTGAGAAGTATGTTTTTACGTTTTCTTACTAGATTGTGCATGTATACAGATCACACAAATAAGTTTCATTCTTTGCAGCACTCTGAATTTATATAATTATTAAAATATTCATCTTTTTAAAGACTAAAACTATATAGAAGCCATTTTGATATTTCTAATGCACTGTCATTAAAACAACTTAAAATAGTGAAAATGAAATGAGCAATAAAATAGATGGTGTTGAAAACGCAATAAAACACTATTTAAAAATTGTATTTAATCCTTGAGCTGCAGAGTCATCCACAGAAGATTTTAATGTTATCTCGTCATTCATTCATCTTCACTTCATAGGCTATGGATCGAAGTTGTAATCGTATGTCCTCGCACACAGAGACGTCCAGTTTCTTACAAACATTAACGGGACGCTTACCAACTAAAAAGGTAGATTCATATGAAGACAATCCATATAGGGGGAAAATAATTCCAACAATTAAATAGATAATAAGGTTTCTTTACATAACCATTATGAGATGTTAAAATATTTGCATTGTATTTAAAAATGCATTTGAACAAACGCTGCTTGTCTGATGCCTTTTTAGGCATACCTCTTCAGTCCAGGCTCTTTTATATTATTAAAATTATTATAATCTTTGGGATTGACTGTTTTTAGAGTTCAGTGAGTTGAAATTGGATTATCAAATTTTAGTGCCAAAAATATGTATCAACTCTTAATTCTCTTTCTGTAACTGCTTCTGTTTTGTGTTTTAAATCTCCAGGGAAAGGAAGATGAGTTAGAAAAATTATCACTCTTAGTAAGATATGTTGATTTGCTTCCCTTATGCACAGTTTTGTTAGTCCTTTTCCATATTACTACACACTACTTTGCAAATGCTTTGTATGCATATCCATTACACGGCAGTAAATTTCTGCCATTTTTATAAAAAGACTTTAAATACCTGAAAACTTGAAAACGAATGCTTTATATCAAAGTTTAAATTTTAAAAGATATTTCCCAAATTGTACCAGCAAAGTTCATGAATGTATTTGCATAAGTCGAAATAGGTATATGAGACACAAACAAGATTTTATTTGTAACTGAGTTTTTGGTCTAGTTTCTGTTTGCAGGTACAATTTAGGAGGCTATTTCCACCTGTCCTTTTAAAATTGCATTTTACTGCAAGATTACATGTAATTTTCTCAGCTGTTCAACATGCCACTGTCTTACATGTATAAATAGCCGTTTCGTTAATGGGTGTCCTCACTGCATCATTGAATGGTTCACATGCCTTATTTTGCTTATTCTCATTATCTTCATTTGCAGTTGCATTATTATTTGGTTTGTGTTACTAACTGACTTGACTTTGATAATAACTTTGGATTTACTTCTTCTGGATAGCTTTTTCATGAGGAGCTGGCTTTGCAGTGGGTTGTTTGCAGTGGCAGCGTTCGGGAATCAGCTTTGCAACAGGCCTGGTTCTTCTTTGAGTTAATGGTGAGCAAACTAAACACGTTCATAATGTTGTCTTTCTTAGATAACTTGTGTTATCTCATTATTTTACAGTAGAAATTTTTATTGTCCATCTTATGGTTTTACATGTGCCTTGAAGACAAAATTACATATGTTACATCTCTAAATAAACACTGTGGATACTAAGCATAATTTAGGTGGAATTTTAAAGCTCACTTAATTTCTTTTTGGGGGAGAGTAATTGGTTGCAGAAGGTAGCTATCTTTTTACAGGACCTGTGATACATTCCTTTTTTTAGTCTGAACAGGCTGCTGTATAATGGCAGTACTGTAGATTTCATACCAAACATAGGTAAATAGAGCTTATAGATAGATAGTGCTTTTATGGTTAGAAAGCTCTTAGAAAAATGCCAGTTGTAGCAGATTAAAAAACAAACAAACAAACAAAAAACTTTTTGCTTAATTCAGTAAATAATATTAAAAAAATGGATTATTTTAGT
Source organism: Lyroderma lyra (assembly GCA_004026885.1). NCBI lineage: Eukaryota > Metazoa > Chordata > Mammalia > Chiroptera > Megadermatidae > Lyroderma > Lyroderma lyra. Next base: position 94,441 of record PVJL010005039.1, read on the forward strand.
ATTTATACACACACATAAACACATATATTTACAAAAGCAGTAAACATTTATCAAGTGCATGTAGTGCGGGTAGCACTGCCTCTGTGGGCTAGGTGTTACCAAGGCACAGAGAGATGAAGTAACTTGTTTTAAGTTTGTAGGTAGTGGAGCTGTAATTCACACTCAGACAAATTAGGGACCTTCCTCTTCAGCCTCTAGAAAGCTGAAATCATTGCAACTTTTTCTTCCAAAAAAAGAGTAAGTAAAAACATAAGAAGAAGAAAAAAGGAAAACAGAACAGAAAGGAAGAAAAGGAGGGAGGGAAAAGAAAAGGGTGCTTCTAGAGTATGTCATAGGGTCATCTTCAGCATGAATGTTACCTATACTGGGGATAAAAAGATATTTCTTCTAGAGATTTACTAATCAAATAAATAAGGAATCATACATAAATGATAAGTTACTCGTTTTTTTCTTAGAGAATAAACACCAGATTTGTAATTCATGTGCTTTTAATATAAGATCAAAATTATAGTTTTGACTTCTTTTTTGATAGTCTTATATATGTATGTTCAGATTTCTTAAATATGAAATAGTCAAAAATTTTCAGTTTAAGACTTGGTTTAGCTTTAATTTCCCTAAATTTAAATCTTCATTACCATTACCACATTGTTGTGATAAGAATCTATATTCAAAATCATTTTGTAAGCTTAAATTACTTTGTTAATCTTTACCTAATGTTTTACTAATATTTAGTCATCAATATTTAATGTATACCTACCATTTGTCACTAAATGCTAGATGCCAAGGACATTACTGTGAGGTCAACGTTTCTAACCTCTCAAAGCTCATAGTTTGGAGATATTGAATAGCAAAATATGGAAAGATTTAATTTAAAACAGTTTTAAAGGGTGAATTTTTTCTTTTGATATACATTTTTTTATTGTTAGACTTTTTGGAGTGACATTGATTGATAAGAATTACATAGGTTCCAGGTGTGCAATTCTACAGTTCATTGTCTTTATGTTACATTATGTGTTCATCACCCATTGTCAGTTCTCTTTCCATCACTGTATATTTGACTTCCTCTAGAATTTTTTTCCTATTAATAGGATATTTTTATGAAGGTGATGCTGTGATTGAATTTTATTGTATATGGTATTTCTTTGGAACATATAAAATATTGTAGTGAATTTTTCAAAATATTTGAGGAACTAAAAGTTTTTTAGCTATATTAAATCACATGGTATATTGAAAAAATAGCCCTACTGTTTAAAGTTGCCATAACTGTTAATTACATCCATAAGAAATTTAACTAATGGCTTATTTATTTTTTCAGGTGAAGAGCATGGTGCACCATTTATACTTTAATGATAAACTTGATGCACCAAGGAAAAGTCGTTTTCCAGAACGTTTCATGGATGACATTGCTGCTCTTGTCAGCACAATTGCTAGTGATATAGTTTCACGATTTCAGAAGGTACTGATGACTTGATGACTTATTTCTTTTTGGTTAAATCTCTCTTTCAAGCTTACATTAAACTCATACATTTATTTGTTGTTGCTTTTTATTCTATTTCTCAGGACACAGAAATGGTTGAGAGACTCAACACAAGTCTTGCATTCTTTCTCAATGATCTGTTGTCTGTTATGGACAGAGGATTTGTTTTTAGCCTTATAAAGACCTGCTATAAACAGGTAATACATAATTAGTAATAATTAGTAATCAAAAAAATAAATATTGTGTTTGCTCTTTTTACAGCTAGAGCTAAGAAACCTTCAAGAACACATTAATATACTAATGTTTAAAACAGCATATTTTTATTAGTAAGGCAAAAATAAATTGTATTTGTTTATTCAGGCACAGGACTCTAGTAAGCTGGTAACAGTATAGCTGGCTTATTCTTGGGGTATACTGGCCCACTCGTGACTCTTTCATTCCTATTTTGGAACACACCATCAAGTCAGTAGTCTAATTGTAAGGCATCCCCAAGATACCATTCTAGAGTAGCATTTATACCAATTGAACAGCTAATTGAACTATTCGTGTCTTTAGTGATGCTTAAAGCAACTGCATTTTGCTATGTATTCCTCCTAATGCAGCCCTGGACATTATAGAGTATAGAATCATGGACAAATGTTTACTTACTTTCTAAATGTTCCATTATCTTGCCTTTTCTAAACTAAAAGCATCCTGAGATTATTCCACAAACAGCTGATTTTGTTCTAAAATTTTTATCAGGTGGTCAATGAAACCTACCTTTTGAAAAACATTAGTTATTGGTCCAGATAGTCCATTTTGGTAGTAAGCTGTATAATCATGCTAGAATTACCTTTTAAAGGAGCTTTTAAAATACACTGATCTCTGGGTTCCATCCCAGCATTATTGAGGAATTTGAATCATGGTGGTAGTGTGTGGGGGACACAATGCTTGTGAAGCACTTTCCAGCAGGTCCACAGGTTAGATTTTGGGAACTCTTGGGTAAGAATGCCATTTGACAGTCTAATATTTAGAATGTTGAAGATCTTTTCTATTGGGTGTCTTTATTGTATGTTTCTTTTATTTTTTTATTTTTATTTTTTGTTTTGTTTTGTATTGTTTTTTGGTATGTGGGTAGCTCCCTGGCTGGGAATCGAACCCAGGGTGCAGTGCTGACAGTGCCAGCGCTGAAGCCTTAAGGCACTACACCATCAGGGAGCTCCCTATTGTATGTTTCTTTTAATAGAGAAGTTAAAACTACACTTGGTCACTGTCCCACTTGCAAATATTTGCAACAGTATGTATTATTTTTACTTTGTCCCCCAAATTTCATGTCCTATTGCTCCCAAAACCAGTTCTGTCTTTATTCTTCAAGCATTGACTTTCTATGTTTGCCAAATGTTGATATAGACCCTAGATGTGCTAAAGCTCTTAAGTCAGTTTATATATGAGAGCTATCTGGAAAATATCCAGCCATAAATGCCTCTATCTTTAATACTACTGGATGGATACTTTCCAAACAGCCCTCGTGTGTCCTCAAGTAGTTTATGGCATAGCTGGGAAAATAGACAGACAGTTATAAATATAAGTTAACACTGGTGCTATAAAAAGAATGGATAATTTCTTTTATGAAGTTATTTTGGTGGTGTATATTTCATTCATAAAGTGCATCTTTGAGAAATGGAAATATTAATGCTATATTGGATATTATAAAAATGTGAATTTTAACCTCATCAGTGGATTTAAACAGTAAATTTTGTAGTTCAGAGTTTTTTATTTTAACAGTAATTCTGGAGAAAGGTGATACTGTTGTTTATATCACAAAATCCAAAACTACCCACTGAGTGCAGTTTTTTAATCTGTCATTCTGGTGTTGGTATTAGAGAAATTATATATTCAATTGGCGTTCTCTTGTTTATGCAATGCTTTCAAGGTGTCATCCAAGCTTTATTCATTATCAAATCCAAGTGTCCTAGTGTCTTTGAGGTTGGATTTTCTGCGAATCATCTGCAGCCATGAGCACTATGTTACATTAAACTTACCCTGCAGCCTGCTTACTCCACCTGCATCACCATCACCTTCTGTTTCTTCTGCAACATCTCAGGTATACAAAGTATATGAAAAAATATTTTTCATGTTTGCATTTGCAAAAAGGCATTCTAAATGCTGGAAAAATTTGTAACGCTACTGAATAAGGGCTATATGGTAGATTCTGTACTAAGTGCTTTATAAGTATTAATTTATTTAATCCTCAGAGCAACTCTAGGAGGTAAATTTTATTACTATCTTCATTTTATACATGAAAAAACTGAAAAACAGAAACGTCAATAACTTACCTAAGGTTACATAGTAAAGAGCGACAGCTAGGCTTTGAATCAAAGTACATGTTGGCTTTATTTTATTTTTCAATTACAGTGATATGCAATCATATATTAATGTCAGGTGTACAACATAGTTATTAGACATTTATATACCTTACAGAGTGATTACTCTTAGTAATCTGACTCCATACATAGTTATTAAAATATTATTGATATATCCCTATGCTGTACTTTTGATGTTGGCTTTATTTTAGAGCCCAAGTTCTTAACCACTGTGGAGTACTCTTACAGATTTATGCACATGTGAGTGAATTCACTGACATAAACTCACTTATTGAGTTGTTTTCACAAGTTGGGTTTTCTTAAAGCTGACACAAACTGAGTTTGGGGTGCAAGATGTTTATTAGATATTAATACTGGTGAAAGGAAGGGGTGTGAGGCATAATTTAGTGGAGAAAGAGGTTGAACTGCAAAGGAGGGCTAACAGAGCCCTGCCTACCCCTCTGGTATTCCAAAACCCAAAGGAAATTAGATGAATGTTTCTATGTTTTCACTGGGTGCCACCTGATTTCAACAGCTAATAGTTTTTCTAAAGATGAAAAAGGGTTATCATAGCAATTATTATGTATCCTATCATACAGATTGAGATTGATTCTGTAGTCATAGAAGCCTGAATTTTCCCTCCTAGTGAAACATTCTTTCTGCTGTATAATTCCTGAGGCAAACAAGCTCCTTCCTTAAGCTCTTAATATCTAAAGTCAAAGTTGATCTTAATTCTTTTTAATTTCATTTTTGAGATATTTAATTCCTAAATGTAATTCCCTAGTAAAGATCAATCTCACTTGCTTGATAAATGAAAAATTTAAACTGCACTTAGAAAACCCCAGAAAGTCTCCACAACTTTTTATTACCTTTGCAAAAAATGTTATGGATCAGCCTGTTTCCACATACTTTTACCTGGCTAGCACACACTTCTTCCTGTAATGCATGAGGCTAGTCTTTTGCTTCTTGCCCTGTCCTCTGCCAAAGATGTGGCTACACAGTCAAGGACAAATCAAGTATTAAATACAGTTCTAAAGCCTTTAATGAAACACATTTGTTTACACCCTAACTCTCTGCTGAACACCTCATTCAGCCAAGAAATTCTTTTATTATCTTTTTACCACTTCATTATCTAACTAGAGCACATATTTTTAGGTTCTAATAGATGACAGAGACATCACTCTTTTGAGGGGTAGGGCAAGAAGAATCTTAATAACTTATCTATATCAGGAAGATGACTTCTCCATAGAGAAATCTGAAATCTGTTATTCTTCTAAGAAATCTCACATGGATAACCTTGAATTATGGATTAAAGAGGGTGATAAAGTTGATATTTTTGCCTTGAACTGTATCTTGGAGGATGCTATTTTGCAGTATTAAAAAACTTTCTAAAATGAATAAGCGGGTCACAAAATGATAGTGATTTTCTAGTGGTGGTATTTTCTCTGAAAAACAGTTCTGATATTTGAAATTTCTCTGGAAACCGATAGCCTTGATTATGAATATTTCTCTTTTACCCAGCCATGAGTACATAATACATTATATAGACTTAGTTCCTTTTTTCCCATTTAGAATATGATATTAAAACATTAAGCGGCTAAAAAGGTAAAGAAAAAACAGATGGAAAAGTTTCACTATGAGAAAAAGAAAATTGAGAATAGTTAAAAGTGTTATTTTATCATAGTTTCCTATATCAAAAGCAAGAACAATTACTTTCTCCAATGTTAACAATAGTAATCTACAATAAACCCATGGCAATAAATTACCCTAGGCAAAGTTTATCTCACTTTCAGATAATCTCACATTTTATTTGTTGTAATTTTCTGTCTGTGGGTTATTTTGTTGCACAGCTATTATAGTTTTGTTCTACCTCACTCCCAAATAGAGTTCTGGATTTTCCACCAATGTGCAAGACCAGAAGATTGCAAATATGTTTGAATTATCTGTGCCTTTCCGCCAACAGCATTATTTGGCAGGACTTGTGTTAACAGAGCTGGCTGTTATTTTAGACCCTGATGCTGAAGGGTGAGTAGACCAGTATTTGCCTTGTAAGAGTATCAGTTTGATTTTCGACAATGTGATGGAAGTATCCCACTTCCACTTCTAAGAATCAAAATAATACCCTTTCTCACTCTTCTTCTACTTCTCTATTTACCAAGTTTTGTATTTCTATATTATTTCTGTATTTCATCAATTTTTAAGAAAGACTTTTTCATCTTTTGTCATCCCTCAATATGTGGTTTGTCTTCAAATTGGTGTATTATGGCTTATTTGGTAGCATTTTTCCCCTTCCTAATAGTACATAAAATATTTGTGCATTCTAATAGATAGACTCCTAGATTTATTGTTAAACAGTAGGCAGGCACATTTCAGTGGGGAAGATAGACTAGTCTTCTGTTTGATTCCTTGTGAGGAAAATTTATTATTTGCTACCATACTATGTAGCATTTTACTTCAAAATTTGCCCTATTAGAAGTTCCCTGGTGGTGTAGTGGCTAGGCTTTGCGCTGTCAACGCTGCGCCCTAGGTTCAATTCCCAGCCAGGGAACTACCCACATACCAAAAAACAAAAACAAAACAACAAAATTTGCCCTATAAACAAAATCCTGAGATTTATAAAAACTTCCAATACTGAGTACACTTTTAGAGAGTTTTTGGGAAGTGATGATACAGTAACACAAAGGAAGGTATATTGTCTGATTATTTAAATTTATAATAATAGCCTAATATGTTGTGGTCTAGCATCCCTATAGGGAGGGTATTTCCATCTTAATAGGTATTTTTAAAAATATATATGACCATAACTCATTTGGGTAATAATTGCTTTTTTCCTCCATTTTTCTTATAATAGCATTATTAGAAGTTTGTAATGTAATTTAACCTCATGTATAAGAGCTCTGGAGAAAGATGCCTTTGAGTAGGTTTTGTCAGGGTCCTTTGATGTATTAGTTGAATGAATGAAAGAGGAGTTTTGAAAATTCTTAGCCATAGTCAAGGACATAGTCAGTGCTCAATAAATTGTGAAAGACTAACTCTTCTATAAATGAAAGGCATACCTTTTGTAATGGCAACTTTCCATTGTAGGCATATATGTTAAAGAAGTAGTGGTTCACACTGTGTTCTGCAGCATTGTAGGGTACTGAAGAGGTTCTCAGTGGATGTGCGTGGAGGATGAGGTGGGGGTAACAGGTATTGGACTATGAAGAGGACAGACTAAGTAGGTGAAACACTGCGCCCTCCACCCCTGCATGCCACCACCTTTATATTTTGCCTTTTGACATATGAATATGATATCATTTGGGAAGGAAAGGGGGTTCATTGTTTGAGAAAAAACCATTCTGAAAACAACTGCTAAACATACTGGCTTTCTTTTATAACTGGTATATCAATCATTGGAATGCATATTTTCAATATTTTTACTTGCTATATAAAGACATTTTTGGTTACAAGAAATAGAAAACCTTTCTTCATACTGGCTTTATTAGAGGAAGGAAATTTATTACTTCATAACTGGAAGAAAGGCAGGGATTGTTTTGCACAGTATAGGCATCATCTCAGTGTTGTCATTAGGGTTTTGGTTCTTTGTATCTTTCCTGTTCTAGATGCTTTGTTCTAAGACTAGTGCTTCTTATGACTGCAAGATAGGTGTCACTGGCAATTCAGATTAAATTCTTACTTGTTCATGTACAGCAGGATAAAGAGAGAGGAAACCCTCTTCCCAAGCATGTGAAATAAATCTTTTTTTTTTTAATTTATTTTTATTGTTAGACTTATTGGGGTGACATCTGTTAGCAAGGATTACATAGGTTTCAGGCATACAATTCTACAATGCATTGTCAACTTGATGTATAATCAGTTCACCACCTAACGTGACTTCTCTTTCTATCACCTTATATTTGGCTTCCCCGCCTCCTCTCCCACCCCCTCCCCTTTTTCCCCTCCCTAACCCACTCGTCCCCAAATAAACATTAAACTATTGATTGTGTGCATGGGTTATTTGTTTCTTCATTTCTTTTTTCTTTGCTTTCAGTTTTATATTCCGCATATGAGTGAAGTCATACAGTTCTTTGTTTTATCTGTCTGGCTTGTGAAAGAAATCTTTTCTTTGGACTCGTTGGCTCATTTTGCCTGTTCTGTATGTTCATCAGAGCAGTGCCAAATTGTTGGGTGGATGTTATATTCAAATGTGGTGCTTAGACTAGTATCAGTTCCTGTTTGTTACAGAGCACAGCAAAGTAATTGTTAAGTCAGCTGTGCCACTGATCACACTGTTTAATTCATATGACTTTTGTTTGTTTATTTGGTAGACCTTCTCAATTAAGTAAGCAATGAATTGATCAACATTTCTCTCTTCTCAGACAAGTAACAAAACAGTTCGCTAACTGGCTGCTCTAAGTAGCAGAGCTAGTCTAATTAAGATCTTCTCCTCAAACAGGATGCAGTCACCTTCCCCTGAGTCACAGGAGGGGGAATGTATGTCTGAAAAAAATTGAGTTCTCCTAAGAAGGAAGATGGGAAATAGATGTTGTGTAGGTGTTCAGCAGTGTCTGATACAAAGAATAGAGAATTCTAACAGTCATCTGCATCTGCAGTGAGTTTTTTTTTTCTCTTAATGTCAAAAACCTATTCTATTAAAATAGGTCCTTTATGTTTATTGCTTTTTCACCTCTTCAAGGTAGAATGTGTTGGTTTTTGACACATGGAAAGATTTTTCTATATAGTACAGAAAGCAATGATAATTACCACATTTTCTTTGTCTATTCAGTTAAACAAGATTATTAGAAGAGCGTTAAATAGTAATATACAGGATTATATCCTTAGTTTTTACTGGTGCTTTTTCTTGTCTTTCTTTTTATTGGGGGTGTGGGGAGATCCCTGGCTGGGAATCGAACCCAGTCTGTTGTTTCTTTATCTCACTTTTTCTGCACCCAGTCTATTAGCAAATTCTGCAGGTACTACCTCCAAAATATATCCCAAATTCACCCACTTCTCTCCATCCTCGCTGCTACTTCCCTAAAATCATTTTTCCACAGAACAGCGTAAATGATCATGATCTTTTAGAAATGAGAATCAGATTATGTCACTTCCTTGCTTAAGACTCCTCAATGTGAATATAAACTTTAAAAATGACACTTAAAATAAAATCTAGACCTTTAATAATGATGCTCAAAGCCTACATTCCTAGCTCTTGTCTTTTCCTACCACTCTCTCCCTGTGAAATCTAGCCATCCTGGCCTTCTTTCTGTTTCTCAAATGTGCCAAATTCATTCCTACCTTAGGGCTTTTGAACTTGGATTTTTTTTCTGCCTGAAGCAGTTTTCAAATTGCCCTCAGATCTTTGCATACGAATTTCCTCCATGTGATTCTTTAGGTCGCTAAACAGCATCTTCTCAATAAGGCTTTCAGTCTTATTGACTACCCAGTCTTAATTACAGCCATGTTGCCCTTGCCACAGTCATTTTAACCATATAACCCTGTTTTATTTTCTACAAAACACTTACTTGAAATTTTCTTGTTTGTTATCTGTCTCCTCCCATTGGAACAATCTTGTCAAAACCAGGGCCCGTGGGCCCCATGCAGCCCAGGACAGCTTTGAAGATGCCCAACACAAATTTGTAAACTTTCTTAAAACATTACGAAAATTATGCATGGTCCTTTTTTTTAGCTCATCAGCTATCATTGGTGTTTGTATTTTATGTGTGGCATAAGATAGTTCTTCCATTGTGGCCCAGGGAAGACTAAAGCTTGGACACTCCCTGCTTAGAATGTGCTTATGAGAGCAGGCTCTTTGTCCTCTGATCACTGCTGTATTCCCAGTGCCTTAGAATTGTGTCTGGTACAAAATGGACACTTGACAAATACAGTAGACTATTAACCCTCATTCTAACAGCCGGCAAAATCTCAAAATTTGTCAGTTGCTTGAGTTCTAGTTCATGGAGAGTCTACATACATTTATCTGGCATCTACCAGTCTCCACTTAACTGAGAGTCTACTGTATATGCTAATTCGTGAATGAACGATTGATTGTGAGAGACTCATATCTCATCTCTACATTAGTTAGTGGTGTATATGCACAAAATACAACATTCATTCTCTTAAGTAAGATCCTTGAAAGGAATGCTTTTCTTTTACTCCATAGGCTTGTAAGTAATCAAGAATAGTTCCTGGCAATCATATGTTCTATAGTGATCAAAGATTTGCTCTCTAAAAACTTTTATTATAGTAGGAAAGTTAAGACCATGAAACAATACACTGTTATTAAATGCTAATTTTGTAGTTCATAGATCTGTAGAAGATTAACATGTTTGTTATAGCATTTGCAACCTTGAATTATTATTTTTCTGTCTGTTTCTCTTACTAAAATGAGCTCTTTAAAAGCTGAGACAATGTCTTATCTCTAACATCTAAAATAGGATATTACAGGTCCTACATAAGTATATATTTACTATAATAGCAGAATGTGATTGAGTGATGTAGATATATGAAAGGACTTCATGAAGGTGGGTGGGTAGAGTTTAGATAGGTTGAAGTCCAGGGCTGGTTAACAGCTGAGAGGTAAGGAATAGATATCCAGATCTGAGAGTTATCATAGTGATAGAGGAACTCGAAAAGAAGAACATAAAAAGCAAATGAGCAGAATCTGAGACTAGGAAAGAATGCTAAGAGAATAGTCTGAGAAAGGGTGGGAGCTATTTGGAGAATATATTGGGAAGAGAACATACAAGATGACAGAGTGTCAAGTAGAGAGCTGGAGAATGAAATCGGAGATATATGCATTAGATGTGGTTCTTGACAGTATTTAAAAATACACTTTCTGAATAAAAATCTGGAAGGGAGAAGAAAGAATCTCCAGCTAAATTTTGTATATAGCTATGTAAAGTGGCAGATAAGATCAAAGGCTCTGGAGTAAGTCTACCTGGTTTCAAATCCCAGCTTTTAAATCTATATGATCTTAAAAGAAATAGAAGCCAATACTTAACAGAGGAAGGCAGTATACAAGGCACTGTGCTAAGGTAAGCATGTTACATAAACTATGTAACTTAATTTTCACAACCACTGGTAGGTTATTACCCTCATACCTAGATAGAAAAAAATACCCTACATATATTTTAAAAATCATTTAGCTAGTAAACGATGAAGCTAATACCGTACTATGTTGTAAGCATTTGAGTAATGTCAGTTTCAAAGTAAGGGAGTAGATATTAGGTAGTGAATGGAGACACTTGTTTTGGGCTGCACATTCAGGAAATTATTACTGGATAAGTTGTGTAATAGTTATTACCTAAGAGAAATACTACATAAGCTAGAGGAAACTAGTTTCAAGTGAACACGTATTTTCAAGATAGGGAAGGCTTATTTGAAGCAAGAAGGGAAGAACATAGGAAACATCAAAGCCACTAAAGAAAAGATGGGGTGCATTCACAATATGAGGAAATTGCTTTCTGAGAGACGGTATAACTTTTTCTGAGACAAAAGGAAAAATGACCTGGAAGCTATAAAGATGGAGACGTGTTAAAAGATTTGGCCAGAGCAAATTCAAAATGGCAGTTCTTTCCTGAAAGAAGTTGGAGGTAAGGTATTTTGTTGAGATTGATAGTGACAGAATTAGGAGAGAGAATGAAATCTGAAACTGCTGTCTGGTACTGCTGTCAGCATTAAGGGCCAGTTGAAGTTGGATGAATTTTCAATTAGAACAGTTTGCATAGTCAAAGCACCTTTAATCTAAGAAAGAGGCAAAGAAAGTGAAGATGAGAGTGACTCTTGTTAGTATATTAGCCTACTTGAAACTAGGGGAATGGGAAGGCTAGATAATTGTAAGGGCCCTGTTAAGGTTTATGAGCAAAGAAATTCAGGTGAATAGAACTGTCAGAAGCAATCCCAGGCTATGGACACATGATCCATTAGGTAGAATATTTTTCTTTTAGAAAAAGGAAATACAACTTTATTTTTGGTAAATATGAAAAGATCTCACTTGATGAAGTAAAATTTACAACTGCATAAGATTTTTCTTTATTTGCTTTAAAATATAACCTTAACTAGTCTTAAGTTATTTAATTAAAATACATTAATAAGACGTGAATGTAAAAAAATGTAGATTTACTCCTGTCAATTTCTGTAGCATTTCTTTTCTCTCAGTTCTTACTTTATATCGAGAAACATTTATTAATTTTAAAATGAGAAGTGTTACATAGGAAGACATATAATACAAATGTGGCAAAGTTAAGCTGAACGAAATTGATTCGGTATCATGATTTAATGTTTGCTTTACAGAGATTAACTAATCTCTCTGACCTTACTGCGTCTTCTCTCCGTCTTCTTTTTAAATAGACTGTTTGGATTGCATAAGAAAGTCATCAATATGGTACACAATTTACTCTCCAGTCATGACTCAGACCCACGGTACTCTGACCCCCAGATAAAGGCTCGGGTGGCCATGCTGTATCTGCCTCTGATTGGCATTATCATGGAAACTGTGCCTCAGCTGTATGATTTTACAGGTACTTAGTATATTTAAGACAACTTTTAAAGAAAAATTTCAACATATAAAAGTGTTAGAAAACATCTTACGGATAAAGATCTTATTTGATGAAAAGAAATACAAAGAAATGTACACTGACATAAGTAAACTGTAAATACTTTTAACCATATTGCTGAAAAACTTTTTACCATGTTAGAGACTTCACTTCAAGGTTTCTGTAAGTAGTTCTTATGACAAATTTTAAAATAATGATTTTGTAACCTTTCTGTCCCTACCTATTAGGAAATAGGATTTTTCTGTACTGTTCACCTGAAAAAAATACAAGAAAACTTGATAAATATCTGTTGCCCTCTCAGTGTCATTTTGATTATACACATGTAATTGAAATTAATAATCACCTGTATAGGAAGAATTATGTTTATTGCTAACACTGAGTTGATGAATTGAAGTTTTGTTGCTTTTTAAAAATTAGAACCTATAAAGTTCTATTGCTCTTCCTTTTCATATTTAGAATTCACTTAAATTCCTTCATTTACTCTAAAGAAAGCACTGTGGGTGGCATTTAAACTAGCAGTTAACCTGATAAAGTATTTCCAGTTCAATTTAAAAAAAAACATTTACTGAGTACCTATTATGTAGAACTTCAACAGTTGCTGGTGATACAAAGATAACTTACTCCTTGCCTTTGAAGAATTGATATTTGAATAGTTTTCCCCAGTATTTTGATCACTAAAATGAATTTCCTTATCTGGAGGCAGAAATGTTTAAATTATTATATCTTCCTTTACTAGTAAGTTAAAGTTCACTACAAAACTATAGATTATTATTGTAAGAATGACTAAATGTTTAAAATATTTAAAATATTGTTTAAAAGAAGTAAATCTAAGAATAAATATTACATGTTAACTGGTTTGTTTGTTTGTTTTTAAGAGTAATAGAGAATAGGAAGGGCAATTGTATGGTCACTAATTGTTAATCAAGCTAAACCGAAGTTTTATTTATTTATTTTTGGATTATTTTTTCCCAGAAACTCACAATCAACGAGGAAGACCAATTTGTATAGCCACTGATGACTATGAAAGTGAGAGTGGAAGCATGATAAGCCAGACAGTTGCCATGGCAATTGCAGGAACATCAGTTCCTCAGCTAACAAGGCCTGGCAGTTTCCTCCTCGCATCAACGGTAAAAACAACCTTCCTACAGAAGTTTTTTCTGGAAAGATAGATATTTACAAGGATGCGCCCTTAAATAACTGAGATTATTGTGTGAGCTGATGGAAAAGTACTCTGAGTTTTGTGGAAGCATTAAGGTTCTGTTAATATTGCCTATCTTGTACCAAGTTGTTTTAAAGGTTGTTAATTACCTCAGGATTTATGGTATAAAGCTCTGTATTCTGTCATTCAGAATTCTGAAAGTTGCCTTATTATATAGCTTACTTTATTTTTTAAATTCATGTTATTCTTTATCAGCCCTAAGAAGTATATTCAGTGTTAAGTAATTGGGAATTTTTTAAATCTATGAAAATTTATACTTTTTCACGTTTAAAAAAATTGGTATTTACTCCACCCCTGTAACTTTTCCCCCTTAAAGAGGCAAGGAAATGGGGGTAGGGAGGAAATAAACAGTCAATAGGGCAAGATCGAGTTTTAAATCACTTTCTTTCAGAAAACATGCAATATTATGGAAGCTGTCCTACATAACTTTTTAAAAAGTTTTACCGAGGTAATTTACATATCAAAAGATTGACCCATTTTAAATGTACAGTTTTATGGTTTTTAATATTAATGTTTACAGTTTTGCAGCCATCACCACAATCTAAGTTTAAAATATTTCTATCACCCCAGTATGAACCCTTAGGCCTAGTTAGCAGTCAACTACCAATTGCCTCAGCCAGCAACTAATCCATCTTCTCTCTGTATATAGATTTGCCTATTCTGGTTATTTGACAGCACCAAAGCCTAGCCTCTACACCACCAGGGAACACTCTGGTTATTTGTTATAAATGGAATTTATATATAAATGGATCTTTTGTGTCTGGCTTCTTTCACTAAGCATAATGTGTTTGAGGTTCATGCATGTTGTAACGTGTATCAGTACTTTTTTTTAAATTGCCAAATAGTATTCCTTTATATTGATATACCAGATTTTATCTTTTTGTCAGTTGTAGGGTTGAATCATTTCTACTTTCTTGCTGTTAGGAATAGTGAATGCCACTGTGAACATTTGTGTACATGTCTTTGTGTGCATGTATATTTTTATTTCTCTTAGGTAGATAGATACCTAGGAATGGATTTGCTGGGTCATATAGTGTCTCTATATTTAACATTTTTGAGAAACTTCTAATATATTTTTTGAAGTAGCTGTACCATTTTACATTCTCAGCAGCAATAAAGGTTCTTGTTTCTCCAAATTCTCACCAACACATTATTATCTCTTCTTTATTAAAGCTCCTTCAGTGCGTATGAAGTGATATCTTGTGGTTTTGATTGGTATTTCGCTAATGTCTCCTGATGTTCAGCATCTTTTCATTTGCTTATTGACACGTCATTTTGTATATTTCATTTAGAGAAAAATCCATTCAAAATTTTTGCCATTTCTAATTGTGATGTTCATCTTCTGTTACTGACTTGAAATAGTTCTTTATATATGTGATTTGGAAATATTTTCTCCCATTTTGTGGATTATCTTTCCACTTTCATTTGAAGTGCAAAATTTTTAATTTTGATTAATTCCAATTTATCTATTATTTTACCACCTGTACTTTTGGTATTATACATAAAAAAGAATATATAAAATACAATTTAAGTAAAATAATAGACTAAACAGCAGTGTACGTACCACCAGCTTCAGAAATAGCACATTGCAAAATACTCTGGAAGGCTGGTCCGACTGTAGTGGCATCTATAATTAATTGATCACAAAATACCCTGGAAGTTCTGTCTGCCTTCAATTCACTCACTCTCTCCCCTAAAAATGACCACTTTTCTCAATTTTTTTGACCTTGCTTTTCATTTTTTAAAACTTTTCTTATGTGAAATGTCCTACATATGAACAAGTGCATGAAATATCAATGTATAAATTTATAAAATATTATAAAATGAACACCTTTATAAGCACTACTGAGCACAAAATATTACATCAGCCGAAAGAATTCAAAACTCAGGCCTTGGCTGGGAAGGTTATCCCTTGTTGAGTATGCCATGGGCTGTCTTTTGTTCTTGGGGTCATAATGATGGACCCAACTTTCATCACCTGTAATGATCTTTAAGAAATCCTCACCTTTTAAAAATATTTCAAAAAAATTGGAGGAACTTTTTCTGCTGTTAAGAATTCAGTAATAGCGCGCTGTTTGAACTGAACATCTGAACGCTCTTCCGTTTCGATGTGCACTGGGTGAAAAATGTAAGCATCTGTGTGTGCAAGGTCAGGAGTGATGGAGGGGGAGGTACCACGTGACTACACAGAACCGGTTATATCTAGATATGTCTACTGTAACCAAAATTAGTACATTGGTGACAGAATTTATCAGCTTGCCCTCATGGCAGTCCTGTGGATTCTTTTATATGTATCCTGTTTTTTATATGTATCCTTTTATTTAGGGTATTTCCTAGGAGTGGAATTTTCTGTCATAGAATATGTGTATCTTCATCTCTTCCAGATATGCCAGGTTGGATTCATTTCATTATTGGTATCCACAGTATGAGGTTTCCATTCCTTCACATGTCTATCAGCACTTAGAATTTTCAGACTTTTCAATTTTTGCCAGTCTGGTAATTTATAGTTGGATTTCATTTTCCTGATGTTTGATATGTACGTTGGCCTTTTAGATTTTCTCTTTGAAAGTGTCTAGAATTTTTTGCCCAGTTTCCATTGGATTGTCTACCTTTATTTATGTGTTCTGGAGTAAGCCTGTTACCAGTTTTAAGTGGCTCAAATATTTATTTTATGTGGCTTGCTTTTTCACACAGTTAATGATGAGTTTGGTGATTAGTGTGTCTTATTTTAAAATACTTAAATTTGTCAGTCTTTTCCTAGCGTTCTTTGTATCAGATTTTAAAATGTTCTTTCATTCCAAGATTTTGAAGGTGTTCCCCAGTGTTATTTTCTAAAAAAAAATAAAATAAATTTTTTTTTTCCCCTTTTATATACATGTGTAATCCTAAACTCTACCTGGAATTCATGTTCTATGGACAGTGAAATTTGGAGGCCAGGTTCATTTATTTTATATATTGTACCATATTATCTTAACATTTACTAAGATACTATTTTCCCTACTGCTCTGGAGTACTACTTCTAGTAGAGAAATTTCTCATGCATTTTTTTTAAAAAATTACTTGGCTAATTCTTAGTCATTTGTATTTCTATGTAAATTTTAGAATGAACTTAAGAAGTTTCACTACAGTAAATAAATGAAAACCAATGAATCTTTTAGGATTTTGATTGAGATTTTATTGAATCTATGGATTAATTTTTTGGGGAACACTGATATATTTAGATTGTTGAATCTCCTAACCCTTGAACATGATAGGTTGCCTCATTATTTAGGTCTTCTTTAAAGTGACAATATAAATCTTTATAGTTTTCACCAAAGAGGCCTAGTACATCTTTTGTAGATGTATTTTTGTTCCTTTATATTTTTTCATATTTTATTATCTCTGATACAATAAAATACATATAATTATATTAATATATAATCTTATAGTCTTATAAATGCCATCTTTTTCACATATTCTGTTTTCTAACTATTGATTGCTTTTATGTAGAAATAAAATTAATTTGGTACAATGATGTTTATTTCCAGCAGGATTGCTAAACTGATAACCTATATGGAGATCTTTTTTCTATATATACAATTATATCATCTGTGAATAATGACAGTTTTGTTTCTTCCTTTTGATTTTTTTCATAACTGATTTTACTGACTTGAACCTCCCGTACAATATTGAATGGAAGTGGTGATAGTTGGCATCTTCAAAGGGAAACTTGCAAAATTTCATTCTTAAACATATGTGATATGTATATTTTTAGATATCCTTTTATTATATAATGAAAGTCCCCTTCTGTTTCTAGTTTGCTAAGAGTTTTGTTTTTTAATTATGAGTAGTTGTTGAATTTTATCATGCTTTTTTTTTGCATCCATTGAGACAGTCATGATATTTTGATTTTTGATCTTTTACTGTGACCCCCTTTTCAATTGATTTTCTAATGTTAAACCTACCTCACATTCCTGATTTAAACCCAACTTTTTCATGATTGAACTTTAATGGATTTGGTTTGTTATATTTTGTTTTAAGATTTGTGTATATATATTAGTAAGATTCCTTTAATTTTTCTTTCTCATAATGTTCTTTTTAGGTTTCAGAACCAGGGTTAAGTTAGCCAGTTAAAATGAGCTAGGAAGTTTCCCCTTTTATTCTGTTCTCTGCAAGTGCTTGTTTAAAATTAGAAATATTTTTTTCCTGGAATATTGAAGAACTTTTGGGTAAAGCCATCTGTACCTACAGTTTTCCTTTTTAGAAAGTTTTAAGCTTACTGATTTAATGTCTTCAATGACTATAAGAGTTTTCAAGTTTTCAACTTTATTTTTTTGCACTAGTTTCTGAAAATTTTATTGTAGTAGTAATTTATTAAAAAATGTTGGGGATTTTCTGATGGTATAGTGGCTAGGCTTTGGTGCACTCAACGCCACAACCTGGGTTCAATTCCCAGCCAGGGAACTACCCTCCGCCCCCCCCCCCCCCGCCCCGCCCCAAATGTTAACGTATATGAAGTTGTTTGACTGTCTTCTCTGGTCTTTTTAATATCTACAGCATCTTCAGTAGATGTAAACATTTTCATTTCTGTGACTGGCTTTTTGTACCTTTTGTCTTAAATCAGTCTCAACAGAAATTTGTATCTATCTTCAGTCTTTATAAAAAGCTGATTTGAAGACAATGTTGGTCCTCATTTTTGAATGTTTATTTTTATTATTACTGTTTTCTACTTTCTTTTTATATTGGGTGTTCTTTTTCTGAATTTTTTTTTTTTGCCCCTTTATTTTATTTTATTTTATTTTATTTTATTTTTTTTGTTTGTGGGTAGTTCCCTGGTTGGGAATCAAACCCAGGCCACGGCGTTGACAATGTCAGCGCTGAAGCCTTAAGCCACTACACCATCAGGGAACTCCCTTTTTCTGATTTCTTTAGGTGGATGCTTAACTCGCTAATTTTCATCCTTTCTTTTAAGCCTATATATTTTTCTTTATCATTTTAGTTACATGCAATTCATGCATAGCATTTTCATTATTCAGTTCAAAATATATCTGAAGTTCATTATGATTTATTTTAGACTTCGGGCTAGTAAGTTGTTTTTATTTCAAAATTTCCAGTCATATGTAAATTTCTAGTAATCATATTGTTTCTGATTATGTCCTAATTGCATGATTAGAGAACTTACTTTGTATAATTTCAGTTTGTTATGTTTGTGACAAGTGGTTTTGTGGTCTAATATATGGTCAGTTTTTGCAAGTACCTCATATATTCTAAAAGAATGAATATTCTTCAGTTATTTATAGTGTTCTTTATATGTTTGATATGCCCATTGCATCATATGTTATTTTTATTGTTTACATCTTTCTCTTTACTGAATTCTGTCAGCTTATTCTACTATTCCACTACTATTGTGGTTTTCTAAGTTCCCCATGCCATTCTGTCAAATTTTGTTTTACTTCCTCTGAGAACTTAATACATAAATCCAATCATTTAAAATCATTACATATTTTTGATGGATTTCACCTTTTATCAACATGAACTATAATATTTTTTTTTGCCTTAAAATCTGTTTTGAAACCCTTTTTGCTGGAAAAAAAAATAAAATAAAATCTGTTTTGTATAATATTAGTATAGCAATGCTAGGTTTCATTTCCCTAGAATATATAACATGAGTTTTTCTATTATTTTACTTTCAGAGTTTTTTCTTGTTTTATATGTTTGAAACATATTTTAGATGTGTCTTTAGTACACAGCATGTATTATAGTTAGTTAGATTTTGTCTTGTATTTTAAAAATCTGATCTCTTCATCTTTGTTTTTCACTAGACTTTTTAATCCATTTTCATTTAGTATAATTAAGTTTAGTGTACTGAAAATTTTAATTTTACTTCAAATTATCCCATCCGTTATGTTTATGTCTCATTTATTGTCTTTTGAATTGTTTTTCTTTCATTCCATCTTTTCCTCATTCCATAGTTTCTTCTCTAATAGTTTGGAAGCTATATATTCTACTTCTTTTTGTTGTTGTGATTGTATTATATCACAGTATGCTTTCTTAAATTCTAGTCAAATGTAAATCATTACTTTTATATTCACTTGGATTAATAGAAGGATCTTAAAACAGGTTGACTTTATTTATCATTCTCCCTGCTTACATGCTATTTTTATGCATTTTTAATTTTCTCTATTATTACACCTCACAAGACATCATTATTATTTTTCTGGCTATATAGAATCAGTTACTTAGATTTGCCCATGTGTTCCTACTTTATTTGCTCTTGATTCTTTCCCGAATTTGTGACCTTCTATAATAGAGGTTTTTCTTCTTTGTGAAATATGCCCATTAGCGATTTCTAAACTACAGTGACAAACTCCCTGTGTATCTTTAAAAAATATCTTAATCTGACCTTCTGTATTTAGGGTTTAAAATTTTTTTTAGAAATAGCATTTGAGTTTGTTTCTCTCAGCACTTTGAAGACATTGTTCCCACTGCCTTCCCACTTCCATTGGTGCTTTTGATAAGTCAGTTGTGTCAGACTATTACTTCTTAGAAGATCATTTATCTTTTTTTTTTTTTTTTGGTCTTCTTTATGTTATTCTCCTTAAAATTGATTTTCTGTGGTTTCATTCTATTGATTCTAGTTTTGAATTTGTTTGTATTTATTCTGCTTGGTATTTTTTCTAGTCTGTGAAATTCTTGACTGTTACCTGCCCACATATGTCCCCTTCTCCATTCTGTCTCCTTTTTCATATTCCAGTTAAACATGTATTTGTTCTTTTTATTGCATCATCTATGTCTCTGTTCCTCTTCTGTAAATTTCATCCTTTCATTAACCTGTACTTCATGCTGGATTGATCCTTCCTTCCTTCCTTTTTTTAATTTATTGGGGTGATATTGGTTAGTACAAATTACATAGGTTCCAGGTGTATAATTCTACAGTACATCATCTGTGTATTGGATTATTTGTTCAATACCCAGAGTCAGTTCTCCTTCTAGCACTATATATCTGACTCCCCTTTCCTCCTCTCTTACAGTGAGGTCATATGGTTCTTGTTTTTTTCTATCTGGCTTATTTTACTAATTCTTTTCTTAACCGTAACTAGTATTACATTAAAACAATCCATTGAGCTCTTGGATTTTGGTTATTGTGTAATTTTTTTTCTGTTTTCTAAATTGTTCTAATTTTTTTTTCAAAAATATTTCTCTTTATACTTTTAAGCTTCCTGTCAAATTTTAAAATATTTTTGGAGGGCAGGGGTGCTTAAAAGGTGTTTTATTGTCATAATTTCAGTATCTCAAGTCTTTGTGTACCTGTTTTTGTGGTCTGTTTTGGCAGTTCTCACTCATGATGTATTGCTTCCTTGTGTGCCTGGTTTATTGACTGTGTACTGAACTTTGCAATATTATTTGTAGGTATAATAAGAGTCCTAGGATTGCAGTCTTTCTTCAGAGAAGATTCATTGGTAATACCAGAGCAAAATTCAGAACTATCATTTTTTTAAATGCCTTGGGAGACTAGGAAGAACAATCCCTCAGCTATTTTTTGGAAGGCTTAATTTTGTCATGGAACTTTGGTTAAGAAAGACTGTTGTGGATACTAATCTCAGATCGGTTTTATATACAGCAAATTTCTGCTAATTTATGATATGCCTTTGCTTGCTTGCTTTCTGTTATCTATCCATCTATCTATCATCTATTTGAATGAACCCACATTCCCAAATTTAATGTAGGCAAATGTGCCCATCTTTTTGTGGTTTATGGTTTTTGCTTTTTAGGTCTTATTTAACAAATTCTGTCCTACCCTCAGTATCATAAACATACTCTTTTATATTTTTTTCTAAAAGTTTTAATATTTTGTTTTTTACATTTGGGTTCTTTCTCTGCCTGGATTTTTTCTTTTCTTTTCTTTTCTTTTTCTTTCTTTTTTTTTTTTTTTTTTTTTTTTTTTTTTTTTTTTTTTTTTTTTTTTTTTTTTTTTTTTTTTTTTTTTTTTTTTTTTTTTTTTTTTTTTTTTTTTTTTTTTTTTTTTTTTTTTTTTTTTTTTTT